>CM049862.1:27419002-27436502 GCA_027422415.1 Schizothorax lantsangensis
CCCTTCAGGAACTCGAGCTGCGTCGAAACGCTATGGGAACAAGAATGCCCACGCCGCCAGACTTAAAAATCCCTGCCTAGTATGTAAGCGCACAACTAAGGCGAGAGAACAGAGGAGCCAGGAGTGGCACGAACATCGAAGTCGTAGAACCACACAAACGTGAGCAGCGTGGACCAACCCGTGGCGTTACAAATATCGAGCATGGGGACACCTGACAGGAAGGCCTTGGAGGCCGCCATACCCCTAGTTGAGTGAGCCTTCACCCCCAAAGGCGAGGAGAGATCAGAGGACTCATAAGCAAGAGAAATGGCATCAACAATCCACTGGCTAAAGGTCTGTTTAGTAGCAGGGATGACCTTTCTTGGAAGGACCATAACAAACAAATAACTGGTCAGACTTCCTCCACAGGGCAGCTCTGTGGACGTATGCGTCCAGTGCTCACACTGAACACACACAATTAAGCTTCTGCTGGTCTGGGTCCTGAAAGGGAGGAGGACAGAAGGCCTGCAGTACGATGGGCCATGGCATGGAGGAGGGCACTTTAGACACGTACCCTGGTCTGGGGTACAGAAAGGCTTTGGCCATACCGGGGCCACTGAGAGGGTCTGTAAATCTCCAACTCTCTTAAGGGAAGAGATGGCAAGGAGGAAGGCAGTCTTGACTGTAAGGTAACAATCAGAGATCTCCTCGATGGTCTTGAAAGGAGGTTTGCTGAGAGCCTCTAAAACCACGGCCAGGTGCCACGGAGGGACTTGAGAACGTACCGAAGGCCTCAGCCTCAGTGCACCACTGAGGAAACGTGTAACTAATGGGTGTCTCACCACAGACTGACCACCAAGAGGGGCGTGGTAAGCAGCTATGGCCACCACATAGACATTCAAGGTGGAGTGGGTCAACCCTGCAGAGAACCGAGCCTGCATGAACTCCAGAAATGAACCAACTGGGCAGTTAACTGGGTCGAGCTGGCGGTCGCCACACCAAGAAGTGAACAGCTTCCACTTCAAGGTGTACAGTTTCCTCGTTGAGGGAGCTCTGGATGGGAGGATGGTCTCAACAACCTCAGTTGAGAGACCGGAAGCTATGAGATGTCCCTCAGGGATCACACTCACAGTTTCCACAGCTCCGGGCGGGGTGAAAGATGGTGCCCCCCGCCTGAGAGAGGAGATCCCTCCTGACGGGAATCTCCCACGGAGAGCCGTCGAGAAGGGACACCACGTCCGAGAACCATACTCGGCCCAGCCAGAACGGGGCTACTAGTAGCAGACGGACCCCATCCCGGCACACTCTCTCCACTCCTGGGAGCAGAGCAATCGGGGGAAAAGCGTACAGACGAAGCCTCAGCCAAGTCTGTACCATTGTGACCAGTCCGAGAGGAGCTGGATGAGTGAGGGAATATCTGCTTCACCACATCGTGGCGGAGTCTCCATTCCCCAGGCCTCTGCCCCTGCCTCAGCAGGATGTCTGCTCCCTGATTGAGCTGTGAACTGCTCTCAGGGAGAGGAGTTTCCCCTGGGACCACAGGACGATCTGGTGCGCCAGCCTGTACGGGGGGCGTGAGCGCAGACCTCCCTCGTGGTTGATGTAAGAGACCACCGCTGTGTTGTCGGTGCGCACCAACACATGGTGGCCCCTTAGGTCTGGGAGAAAGTATTTCAAAGCTTGAAACACTGCCAGCATCTCCAGGCAGTTAATGTGCCATGTGAGATGGCGGCCACTCCACAGACCACGGGCAGGGTGGGGTGAGGGAACCCCAACCGGTTCCCTCACCGGTTGGGGTGCGGTCGATTCATGACCGCACCCCAACCGGTGAGGGAAGCGTCCGTCGTTAGCGTTATGCGACGACAATGAGCCCCCAGCACCGGGCCCTGAGATAGGAACCAAGGTTTCTTCCACATGTCTAAGGCACGTAAGCATCACCGCGTGACCTTGATCATGTGAAGCGGATTTCCCCTTGGAGAAAACCCCTTGGTCTTGAGCCACCACTGTAGGGGTCTCATGTACAGCAGGCCAAAAGGTATCACGTTGGATGCAGCTGCCATCAGACCCAGCAGTTTTTGAAACTGCTTGACAGTGAGTGACCGGCCTTTTCTCACTCTCACGACTGCAGTGAGAACCGACTCGATCCAAGCAGGAGACAGACGTGCCTGCATTGTGGTCGAATCCCACACCACGCCCAGATAAGTGGTCCTCTGTAATGGAGAAAGCACTTTTCTTGGCGTTTAGTCTTAACCCCAGCTCTTTCATATGGGCGAGGACGACATCTCGAAGCCGAACCGCCACCTGCACCGACTGAGCTAATATCAACCAATCGCGATTAATCATTTTCGTGTAATTCGATGTAATTCAGTATGCGGATGCCCTGGAGTCGCAGAGGAGCCAGAGCAGCATCCACACACTTTGTGAAAGTACGGGGTGAGAGTGCAAGGCCGAACAGAAGAACCCGATATTGGTAAGCTTTGCCCCCGAAAGCGAACCTAAGGAACTTCCTGTGTTGAGGAAGGTTGGATACGTGGAAGTATGTGTCCTTCAGCTCTATCGTCCAGTCCTCAGACCTGATTTGAGACACAACTTGTTTGAGTGTCAGCATCTTGAACATCTTGAACTTCAGCCGCATGACTGAGCGGTTCAGCTGACACAGATCTAGAATAGTACGCAACCCCCCATCCTTCTTCGGAGCGATGAAGTACCGGCTGTAGAACCCAGACTCTCTGTCGAGAGGAGGGACCTCCTCAATGGCCTCCTTCCTCAAGAGAATGTGTACTTCTTGTTTCATGACCAGAGCCTGCTCGGGACCCACCAGAGTAGGAAACACCCCACTGAATCGAGGTGGACGAGACTTGAACTGAATTCTTTAGCCTCTTTCTACAGTGTGCAGGACCCATTGAGACACATTTGGCAGAAGCTTCCATGCTGCCAGAAAGTCTACTAAGGGAATCAGTCTCTCGAAGACTGACCTCTGGTGTACTTAGAGCAGCTAGTTTGGTGCCCTGAAGCAGAGGCCCGGCAGGGGACGGCCGATCTAGCTGCTCTGGAGACCTCCTTGGAGGTAGAGAGCCTCCCAGAACCGCTACATTTCCAGGCCGATGCTGAGAGAATCACTCGCTGGTGGGGCATCCAAAAGGAAGACCCTTGTCCTTCTCTTTGATGTCAGACAGGGTCAACCATAAATGCGTCTCCGCGGCCACCATAGATGCCATAGACCTACCGATGGCACGGGTGGTCTCTTTGGTGGCGCGGAGTGACAAATCAGCGGTCCTCCTAAGCTCAGTGATGTCATCAGCTTTTACTTCCTAACTCCTTCAGCACATCAGCTTGGTAGGCTTGCAAAACTGGCATAGTATGCAAGCAAGCACCAGCCTGACCCGCTGCCATGTACCCTTTGCCCACCAAAGCCAAGGTGGTACGCAGCGGCTTGGAGGGCAGTACCGGGGCCTTCAGGGACGATTCAACGCTGAGAGACAGATAGCTCGCAAGCGTCTGTTCAACCCGGGGCATCGCCTGTAACCGTGATCGTTAAGTCCCACCACGCTAGAGTAATGGCTGGCAGAGGGACTGAAGATACGGGCCGAGAATGGCTTTGCCCACGATCTCCACACCTCGGTGTGGAGATCGGGGAAAAATGGGAGGCCCCGGCGTGGATGTAATGGCAGAGAGCGCAAAAAGCGTTCTTCGAGCTTGCTCTTTGGTGGTTCGGCCTGTTTCTTGGCAGGCCAATCGATGTGCAACTTGGCCACAGCACAAGTAATTACCTCCACAAGCTCCTCATACTGGGAAGACTGGGGTGGCGAATCTACAGTCTCATCGACGCTCTCCACATCTACCTTCCTCGGACGACGAATAGGCGGAGCATCGAGCCCTCTCCTCGGGGGGAAGAAACCGTGGTGCGGGCTTCCGAACCCTGGCAGGGGGCGCTGGACCTGGTGGGTGAGGAAGAAGAAAAGGACTGGCCCATCTCCATTCCCTCCACCAGATCCATTTGTGATCCCCACGACCGCAGCCACCACTCAGCCTTGGCAGCAGCGGGGCCTGAGCCGCGAAGGAACGCTGGTGAGGGCTCCTTCCTCAAAGAGAGCTCTCCAGTAGCAGAGCGTCCGCAATGAGAGCTGCTCACAGTGCACACAGTCAGCCCCCTCGAGAGCTGACTGATCGTGCTCCGCTCCCAAACAAACAATGCACAGACTGTGTGTATCCCCACCCATGATGAAACGAGGACAGGGAGTAACACAGCCTGAAACGCTGTTTGTCGCCACTCTTGCTATCTTTCTTTGCCATAGTTTGATGCTTGCAAGCAGACAGACAACAGTAAATAGGACGTACACACAGAGAGTGCTTACTGAATGACAGAAGCTGCCGCTGTCTCCACTGCACGTGCTTTTAAGCTTCCTGGTCGCTACGTCACCCCGCCCACGACGTCTCGCCACTCCATTGGACTGATTACACACGTGATTCAGAGCGCGGTCACGCTGACGCGGACGCAGCTCGAGTTCCTGAAGGGGAATTGTTATTGACAGTAAATTTCACATAATTCCAAAAAAACAGCAAGAATTAAATTATGTTGAATTGAAATGTGAAATTTTGCAGTAGAAAGTCTGAAATAATATTTTCTTTTAAATTTTACTTCTATAATCTCTGTTTTATTTACAACTTGGAAAAACGTTTGTACCGAAAAAATTGCTAGTACATTTCACAAATAATTACAACGAGTAATATTTGTTGTTTTTTTGCCATTTTTGTTATTATTTTAAATATATTAGATAGTTTTTTCTTTATTTTTTTCCTTTTTTTCTCTCTTTTCTTTTGTTAAACCAAACGAAAATGTTGCTAGCTGAAATAAAGTATAGTTTTATTTTATTTTGAGTAACAGTAATGTGTTTTTGGTCTGTGTGTGAGGCGGAGGACAGCTCTCTGGAGTGTGGCTGGTGTCCTCCGCTGCCGGAGCTGATCTCAGGGAAAGCTGACAGCACCTGCCCCTGTCCTACTGAATACGCTGAGGTCTGTCAACCGCTCACCAAAACATGCAGAACAAATAACACATTAGATTTCACTTAGTGAAAATTAAGCCTGTTTTTAAGACCAATTATGACTTTTTGCATTCGTTCCTGTTTACACCCCTCGGCTCTTAATGCATTGTGTTTCCTTCTTGAGCATCAGTGAATGCTTGCAGCTTTTGTAATAGTGTTGTTTGAGTCCTTCAATCGTCCTCAGTGTGAAAAGATGGGTGTCAGAATCATACTCACTGTTTAAAGAGCTCAAATATTCAGAAGAAGAACCAACGAGCATCAACAGCGAACACTGAGATGTTCATCTAAGTAGAAACTGCACTCTGATCTCATGAAAATAATGTTGGTATGTTTTTTGGATTCTGCCGTATGAACGTCTCTCCTCCTGTTTTACTCTCTCTTTCTTTCTCTCTCATGCTGTCAGCTGATTCGCCGATGCCGTGCTCATAACCCCGCCCACCGGCCCACCTTTGAGCAGATCCGCAAGTTTGTCCACAGAATCAATCCACACAAAGTCAGTCCTGTAGACATGATGATGGAGCTGGTCAGTCTGACACACACACACACACACACACACACATAAACACACACACACACACACACACACACACACACACACACACACACACACACACATAACACACACACACACACACACACACACACACAGACACTCACGCACATACGTGTATATACACACACACACACACACACAACACATAAACATACACAGACACTCACGCACAATCTACACACACACACACACACACATAAACACACACACACACACACACACACACACACACAGACACTCACGCACATATATACACATAAACATACACAGACACTCACGCACATACACACACACACACACACAGACACTCACGCACAATCTACGCACACACACACAGACACTCACGCACATGTACACACACACACGTACAGACACTCACGCACATATACACAGACACTCACGCACATACACACACACAGACACTCAACGCACATATACACACTGTGACGAGTCAGCTGCCTCCCCCCCCTAATTATCAGCACTCCCCGTCCCTTAACCGCCGCCCTTCACCAGGCTCCCGACGGGAGTGGGTGTGTGAGAGAGGAGGGGCGCTGAAACAGCCAGGTCTGGCGGCGTGTGATGAGGCACACACCTGAAGTGAATGGAGCCTCATCACCGCCACTGTTATATGCCGAGTGCGCCTCTCCTCTGGAGACCGGTCTCTTCCCCGTGCATGCACGCTGGTGTCCTCGTGGGTCCAGGAAGGGAGCGCGGAGGGATTTCCGCGCCACCAGAGTCCGAAAGCCGCACCCGTTTTACGGCCGTCGGGCCAGGATGCCGGGCCGAGCAAGTCCCGCCGGACTCCGCGGAAGAAGAGGAAGAGCCGCCGCTATGATGAAGCCGCCGCCCCTCGCACCCCGGACCAGAGCGGGAGCGCGTGCGGCCGCCGGACTCCGCCCCCTTACCTGGACCCTCCCTTCCAGAACACTGCCCTCCTTCACGAGCCCCGCAGCACGACGAGGACACCAGACCCCCTGTTTCTTTTGGACACTTTTTCCCCTTTGGACACTTTATTTTATTATTTCTGTTTAATAAAAGCCTCTCCGAGGCCTGACGCCACACCCACTGTGTCTGTCGTTTGCTCCTCCCGCCACAACACATAAACATACACACACACTCACACTCACACTCTCACACACACACACACACTCACTCACTCACTCACACTCACACACACACACACACACACACACATATAAACACACACACGTGCCTTACAATAATAACAAACCTGTGTGTGTGTGTAGATGGAGAAGTACAGTAAACATCTGGAGGTTCTGGTCGGTGAACGGACGCAAGATCTGATGCTTGAGAAACAGAAGACCGACAGACTGCTTTACAGTAAACAAACACGCAACACACATCTAACACATGAACCTTCAATGACAAGACATGAAAAATAAATCATAAAAATTTCAGTCATAATTTCAGGGGCTGGTCCTGACCTAGCCTAAGTCACATTTATTTCTATAGCGCTTTGTTTGTACAATACAGATTGATTCATTCACAGTAATACAAAACTCAGTGAGTGTTTCAGTGATGTAGGTTTGTGTGTTTTACAGCAGGTGTGTGTGTGTGTGTGTGTGTGTGTGTGTGTGTGTGTGTTTTCAGGTATGCTGCCTAAACAGGTGGCTGATGACCTGCGTCAAGGCAAACCTCTACAAGCCCAGAGTTACGTCAGCGCCACCGTGTTCTTCAGGTAATCACACACACACACACACACACACACACACACACACATGTTTGTTTTTTGGTTTACGGGGACTCTCCATAGGCGTAATGGTTTTTATACTGTACAAACTGTGTGTGCTATTGCCCTACACCAACCCTACACCTAAACTTAGCCCTCACAGGAGATTGTGTGCATTTTTAGATTTTCAAAAAAACACCATTTAGTATGTTTTTTAAGCCTTTTGAATTACGGGGACATAGGCAGTGTCCTCATAAACCACCTTCAAATTGTAATACCTCTGTCATACCCATGTCATTAAACAAATTTTGTCCCCGTAAACCACAAAAACCAGTACACACACACACACACATACATAAACACACACGCACACACACACACACACACACACACACACACAAGAGGTGACTTCAGGAGCCGTGATTGTCCTGTTCCCTCAGAAAACTTTAATGCAACAACTTTAAAAATCACAATAAGCTCCCACTAGTTAACATTAGTTAAAGGAATAGTTCACCCAAAAATGAAAATGCAGATGCTCTGCAGTGAATGGGTGCCGTCAGAATGAGAGTCCAAACAGCTGATAAAAACATCACAATAATCCACAAGTAATCCACACCACTCCAGTCCATCAATTAACATCTGGAGAAGACAAAAGCTGAAACAAATCCAGCATTAAGACGTTTTTAACTTCAAACCATTGCTTCCGGCTAAAATATGAGTCCATTATGGAGTCGTATTTTAGTTAAAAACGTCTTGATGGATTTGTTTCAGCTTTTGTCTTCTCCAGATGTTAACTGATGGACTGGAGTGGTGTGGATTACTTGTGATGTTTTTATCAGCTGTTTGGACTCTCATTCTGACGGCACCCATTCACTGCAGAGCATCCATTGCTGAGACACTGATGCAGAGACACATTTCTCCAAGAAACAAAATCATCTATATCTATGGTGATCTGAGGGAGAGTAAAAAATCATCATATTTTAATTTTTGAGTGAACTATTCCTTTTACTAATGTTATTGTAAAGCATTGCCAGTTATTTTTTTTATATATCATTTTGTTCTTCTTTAGTCTCTCTCTTCATGTGATTTCTGGTTATTTTCTCAGTGATATCGTGGGATTCACGCAGTTGTCCAGCACTAGCACTCCTTATCAGGTGGTGGACTTCCTCAACAAACTCTACACCACATTTGACGAGATCATCGACAACAACGATGTTTATAAAGTGGAAACCATCGGCGATGCTTGTATATATAATACAATTTATTAAGTAGATTGTCTGCATCCAGATTTTTTGAGTGATTTTGTTTTGTGTACAGTGTTATTTGTGACCCTGGACCACAAAACCAGTCATAAGGGTCAATTTTCTGAAATAAATAATCTTTCCATTGATGTATGGTTTGTTATGATAGGACAATATTTGTCTGAGATACAACTGTTTGAAAATCTGAATTCTGAGGGTGCAAAAAAATCTAAATATTGAGAAAATCACCTTTAAAGTTGTTCAAATGAAGTTCTTAGCAATGCATATTACTAATCAAAAATTAAGTTTTGATATATTTATGGTAAGAAATTTACAAAATATCTTCATGGAACATGATCTTTACTTAATGACCTAATGATTTTTGTCATAAAAGAAAAATCTATAATTTTGACCCATACAATGTATTGTTGGCTATTGCTACAAATATACCTGTGTTACTGATGACTGCTTTTGTGCTCCAGGGACACAATTTAGTATCATTAATATACTTTTATCATTTTTAATTTATTGAATTAGATTTTTTACATGTTCTGTATTCACTTTTTCTATTTGTGTTGTTTTTATCAGTTTTAAAAAAAAATGTCTATAATATTTATTATTTTTCATTTATTAGTGTTTGTTTAGTTTGTTATTTTAGTACTAAACTAAAAACAAAGAGAGAAATGTAGCCTTAGCAACTACCTGAAATATTTTTAAAATCTTATTTCGAGAATGTTTTGAATGTTTTTAGTGTATAGTAGCTGTGTTTGTGTGGTGCAGATATGGTGGTGTCCGGCGTGCCGCGAGAGAACGGGATTCTGCACGCGTCTGAGATCGCCAGCATGGCTCTGGATCTGGTGTCTGTCTGCAAGACCTTCAGAATCCCCCACAGACCACAAACCCAGCTGCAGATCCGCGCTGGAATACACTCAGGTCCATTAAACCTGCACTTAAAGGCTCTTTCACTTTGCTATTTTAGTATCATTGACTAAATATTATAGCTTTATTAATATTTAGATTTTTTTTTCATTTTCATTTTAGTTAAAGTTTAAGCATTTTGTTGCTTTTTGGCATTTTTTCAATTTATTTAGGCCTTTATTTTAATTTTTTTTGCATGTATGTACAGTTGTTATTCATTTTTATTTCAGTTTATTTGTTTTCATTTTTAATTATTTTAGTACATCATGTTAAACTAAATGAAAACGAGACATGTAACTAGCTGAAATAAAATTAATTTAAGGTTTTTTATGTTCTGTTTTGTTTCAGTTCAAATTTATTTTATTTCAAGAAACTATTTATTTATTTATTTTGGATAACTATAATAACCAATAATATTTTCACTCAAGCTGCCGTTGGGTTGTTTTGTATCACAATATCCACAATATCTCATACATTTGGCAAGAATATTTAAAGCAACAAACCTTCAAATCAAATCATGCATTCCTATGGGCCACTTTACATCACAAATTCACCCTGCAACAACAACAACAAAAAAATCTTACAGTTTGTTTCAGCTGCTTGCACACATTTTCAAAAACTTTGCCTCTTTTTTTTTCAAAACTTTACACACAAATCCAAGAATTGCACACAAAATGCAAAAAGCCTCACATCTCTTGCAAAATAAAGCACTGCGTTCAAAATATCACAAACACATCTCAGAAGCAAGCGTTTGTATTATGTTGCAAACACCTTTGCCATAATATTATATTTCTGGATATATCATATACACACACATAGTTATTCAAAACCTAGCTCTTCTTCCATGAGCTCCTGTGTACATTTCTGTACAAGATTGAAAGTAATTGGCAGAGAGATGTTGAAAAACACGAAAGCAAGCTTGAAACCAAACTTTTTTTTACTGTAAGCATTTGTGGTTGTGAATACAGTATTACAGAAACACATCAAGCATGTGTAGTTGTGTAGATGTGTGTTTACTGATTGGTTGGTGTTCAGTGAAGCACATGTGAGGAGTTAGTGATGAATTACTGTGGCTTTTTGATTGGTCGTGTTTGAAAAAGGAAATCAAGATACTTCCTGATAGATTTGTGTGTGTTACATAGAGAAGTGTGTGTTGTTTTGCAAAAAGAGTTTTATGAAATTGAAAAACTGAGTCAAAGGCTGAGAATTAGTGTACACTGAAAAAAAAAAAAACGTAAAATTTACGGTAAAAAAACGACAGCTGTGGTTGCCAGAATTTTACCGTAAAAAATAAGGTAGCAACATTTTAGGTTTTACGGTTTGAACTTAAATTTACATTTAAATACCGTAATTTCATTAACAGATTTAATGTTAATATACCAACGTATTGAATTACTGAAATCTGTTTTATACCTTTGTAATAAACTGATAACCACCAAAAGCAGGTGATGATGAGAAAGTCACATGATCAACCAAAGCCCATCACAAGCAGCTTTTAAATACTAACATATATAGAAGGTGCTCAGTGTCATTCACACAAACACTAATCACCATCATGGTAACACATGTGAAATAGTGCAATAAACTTTAATTTAACAACATTAGATGTAACATAAAACCCTAATGTACAAAACTGATAAGAAGAAACATTTCAACAAAAAAAAACATCAAATTTGAAATATAATGCAGGGAATTCTGGGAATGTCAATTTACTGTTATTTACTGTAAATTACACGTTCTTTTTTCCACTTCCAAAAATGGTATACTACTGTAAAATCACATGTAAAGTCCAACACAGTTTTTCACCGTATATTGTAGGGGAGCTTACCGTTAACCATTTAACAGGTTTTTACTGTAGCATATTTACAGTCTTTTACCGTTAAATTCAGTCATTTTTTACAGTGATGGTTTTGCAGGTTTGGTGTGTGGTTCTGGTGTTTAAGTGTCAGATTTCAGATAATTGTGAGACAAGTAAAGATTTAGTGTTTAAGCAGCTTGTTTAAAAAAACTGTACTGAAAAAAACCTCACCCAGTAAGATATACATTTTGGCTCATGTTTCAAATGCAATGTATAGCACATCACATCACACTCTATTTATTTAGTCCTGAATGAAAGCGTCTGGTTGGTTGTGAGATCTTTGTGTAGTTCAGTGTGGTTTTATCAGGATCTTTCTGATGTGTGTTTCCAGGGCCAGTCGTCGCAGGAGTTGTGGGAACTAAGATGCCGAGATACTGTCTGTTTGGAGACACGGTGAACACGGCGTCCCGCATGGAGTCCACCAGCGAAGGCAGGAAAGACCGTCTTGAATATTTTAGTACTGTATGAATTATAGCTTATATGAGTGACTGTGATTGGCGGGGGAGAATTAAGCACAGTAATATGCATAATACTGTAGAAACATTACACGCCTTCATGACCGTTTCATATAAAAGGTGACAGGAAAATGTATCAATTGCAAACAATTACATTTAAAAAAATTTTTTTATAAATTGCATCATGCAAAATGTGCAAAGTGCATGTGAGTGTGTTTTTAATT
The DNA here is from genome assembly GCA_027422415.1 of Schizothorax lantsangensis. NCBI lineage: Eukaryota > Metazoa > Chordata > Actinopteri > Cypriniformes > Cyprinidae > Schizothorax > Schizothorax lantsangensis. The sequence goes on from CM049862.1 coordinate 27,430,963, forward strand.
CACATGCACTTTGCACTTTTTGCACGATGCATTTTATAAAATACAAAAAAAATTAGTTCTTGTTCATTGACATTAAAAAATGATGAAATCATGAACCAGAGATTTGTCCAGAGCGATGTTTAGTTTTCTGGTGATGGTTGGACGGGTGGTTTTGTGTACAGCGCTGAAGATCCAGTGCAGCTCGAGTGTGTTTTACCTGCTGGAGGAGATCGGTGGATATGTGCTCACCTGCAGAGGAGTCTCACAGGTCAAGGTAATACTATATACTACTTGCTATACTACTTGCTCGCTTGGAGCATTGTGTTGGTATCAAAGGAGCTGCACTTGAATGGTTTACATCATACAGTATCTTTCAAATAGGAAGTTCAGTGTTAATATTGGGGAGGCTGCTGTTCTATTCATCGGAGGCTGCTGTTCTATCTTGTGGTGTTCCACAGGGATCTATTTTAGGTCCTATTCTTTTCTCGTTATATATGCTGCCATTAGGGTCTAACTTCAGGAAATATGGGTTGTTGTTCCACTGCTATGCGGATGACACTCAAGTATATTTACTCTTAAAACCTAATACTGACGGGTTGGAAACACTTAGGGCTTGCCTATCTGACGTGAAAGCTTGGTTGTTTTTAAATTTTCTCAATTTTAATGAGAATAAAACTGAAATCATAGTTTTTGGCTCATCTGATTCTCCTAGTCAAATAACCCTAGGTAATTCAACACTTTCTGTAAAGCCTTGGGTAAAGAATTTGACAAGTAGATAAACTCAGTGGTCAAATCCTGCTTTTTTCAGCTTCGTCTTTTAGCCTAAACCTATATTATCTTTTAATAACTTAGAAAAAATAATTCATGCATTTCTAACATCAAGGCTAGACTATTGTAATTCACTGTATTACGAGATTAGCCAATCAGCTTTATCCCAGTTACAGATGGTAAAAAATGCGGTGGCAAGACTTCTGACATGTACTAAAAAATGGGACCATATTACTCCAGTGCTACGCTCTTTGCACTGGCTGCCTGTACGATACGTGTTGATTTTAAAATTATTTTCTTAGTATTCAAATCTTTAAATGGTTTGACCCCTCCTTACCTTTCGGATTTACTGACAGAACATCATCCAGTTGTGTCTCTCCGGTCATCTAATCAGAGATTGCTACATCAAATCAAAGCTGAAAAGTATAGGGGTGACTGTGCTTTCTCAGTAGCTGCTCCCAGATTGTGGAATGCACTACCCTCCAGTATTAGATTTGCTCCATCTATATCTATATAGGTTAAAAACTTACCTGTTTGAACTGGCATATGGTCAATGATGAAATGTAGTGCACTGTGTGTTTTTTTGTTTTTATGATTTATAATTTGATATTTCTACTGTCATTTGTATTGGTGTAAAGCACTCTGCTGTTGTGTTTAGTTGTGGTATAGAAATCAAATTGACATTGACAAGGTGAGACGCAACTCACTGACAAACACAGCTCCCTGCATCAGGAACACTATTTCATGAGCAGTTTTAAGCAGTGTTTGAATTGTGTCAAAGCCCCCCCCCCCCCCCCCACCCCTCTTTCAAAAATAAATAATAAATAAACTATATATTTCTCCACAAAAATCAGTGTAATAGCAAACTCAGCATGTTTCTTTTAATCTTTTGTCATAGTTTTATTTTTGGGGTTTGTTTAAATTAAATATGATTCACAATTTTTTTTTGTCTTGTCCTCGTTATCGCTCAGAAAACCTAATAGCCTAGTGACTGTTGGTCGGTTCTAAGACAAAAGCTAATTCAATATCAGTTAATTTGGTGCAGCAGACAATCTTTAAGCAAAGCAGAATTAAATATCTATCCATAAGCAGAGTGTGAACCAACTTGCAGGGTAAGGCTAACAGTAGCCTGTGTTAGTGTAATGTATAAAGCAGAGATGTTCACAAGTCTTTAACCTGGAGTCTGAGTCAAGCTCAACCTGGCAAAGACTGAGCTTCTTGTCGTCCCTGCCACTCCGACTCTACAGCATGACTTCACGATTCAGTTAGGCACATCATTAATTACCCCATCAACTTCGGTCAGAAATCTTGGTGTAATCTTTGATGACCAGCTGACCTTCAAAGAGCACATTGCAAAGACTGCTCGATCTTGCAGGTTTGCGCTACACAACATCAGAAAAATCAGGCCCTTCCTGACAGAGCATGCTGCAAACTTCTTGTCCAGGCCCTTGTCGTTTCTAGGCTGGACTATGCAATGCCTTCTGGCTGGATTCATCAAACACAATCAAACCTCTACAAATGATTCAGAATGCAGCGGCACGACTGGTCTTCAATGAGCCCAAAAGAACCCATGTTACACCTCTCTTCATCTCACTGCACTGGCTACCAGTGGCAGCTCGCATAAGTTCAAGACACTGATGCTTGCATACAGAACGACCACAGGCTCAGCACCCTCCTACTTCCACTCACTATTACGAATCTACATCCCCTCCAGAAGTCTGAGATCTGCTAGTGAGCGACGCCTTGTGGTACCATCACAGAGAGGCTCAAAATCACTCTCCAGAACATTCTCATTCACCATTCCTGGATGGTGGAATAATCTTCCCACCCCTATCCGGAATGCTGGATCCCTGTCAATCTTCAAGCAACAACTGAAAACTCATTTCTTTCGGTACTACTTGACTAAACTTGTTCTAAAAAAAAAAAAAACTCTTTCCCTTTATCTTTCTCTCCTTCCCTTGCTAGCTTGTACTTATTTGAACAATGACTGAGACTTGGTGTTACGAGCACTTCCTCTGTCCGATTGCTTCTTCAAGATGAATCGCTTTATGTATTCCCCAATTGTAAGTCGCTTTGGATAAAAGTGTCTGCTAAATGACTAAATGTAAATGTCTTGAGTCTTTGGTCACGAGTCTCAAGTCATTTAATGACTCGTTAAAAAAATCCCATTCAGAATCCTCATGTATTGAAATCTTACAAAGCTGTTTTATTGGCTATAGACAAAATACATGATCTATGATCTGCTTTGTAAAAAAAAAAGAGGTGTTAAGATGTAAGATTAATATACATCCAGCCTGTTACTTGTGTTTTAATCCATTACCATGTTCAAAACAGTTTTTCTGTAATCAAATTCTGTAATAAGAGTCCTATGTACCATACACAGGAGGAAATATTTGACATATATCAATAAGTATTTCTTGATATAAGTCAGGGGCAGAGGCAGACAGTAGTGAAGTATTTTTACTCTGCTTTAAAAGTACTTTTCAAGTGTCTGTACTTTATCAGAGTGTTTTTCTTTAGAAAACTTTACTTCACAACATTACAAAGCACTTTTACTGCACTACATGTCATATTAAATATCATTTAATACTTAATTACATTAGAAATCTATTACTTTCTTACTTTTACTCAAGTAAAAGTAATTCAGAGATGTACTTGAATGCAAGAAAGTACTACATTTGTTATGTTCTTAAGTATTAAAGGTAAAAAAAACAACAGCTTTTATTTATGAAATGTAGTGCAGTAAAAAGTATGACATTATGAATGTAGTGAAGTAAAGATTACTCTGATAAACTACAGATACTTTTAAATAAATTTACTTGAGTAAAGTAAAAATACTTCACTACTGTCCGCCTCTGTCAGGGGTATTGAATTAAAGTTCCCAGAGACACAGCCTCTATATTTGATATTTTAAGCAATTAAAAATAAAATAAAAACATATTTACATGTATTTTTGCATTTAGATACATGCGAGGCCATGTGACAGAAAAAATACTGTTCAGGGTTTTCCTCGTGAAATCTACTATTTTAATATTTCACTTCAAAATACTAAAAACAATGTGGCTACAATAATCAAAACGTTCTCATCTTGAACAGAAAAGAAAGATAACTAACAGTTTCAGAGTTTAAGTTCCATCCTAGCCATCTAACAACAATTTTCTCAATTATAATGACCTTTTTCTTTCTTTTTTAAATGTTCTTAGCCTACAGATTATTAATGCTAAATGTAGATCAGAAATGTCTTGTCACATCTGGTTTGAACAGACAGTTTTGGACAGTAATGTTGATCCAGGAACGTGTCTGTCTTGGTAAAATCACGGCGACTGCACTAAAACAATCTAAATGTTGTGTGTTTTGAGGGTCTTAAAGCATTTGCAATGTTTTGTTCCCTCACTATAAACAATTTTTTTTTGTTTAAATGTGTATGTATCTGTTCCCAGTCGAAACAGACCTGAATGCTGAACGTTTTGAACGAATCGAGTGAGTCAATGATTCAGTGGCCCATTCATAATGACAGTCACTTGTCTCGTTTCTGAATGAATCAACCATTTGAATGAATCGGTTGAATTAATGACTCACTCATTAAAACAGACACTTGCCGCCACCTACTGGTGGTTTAGTCATATTTAAAAGTAGCATTGCATTTTTTTTCAACATTTATTCGTATGTTTTTAAAAAAAATGTAAACATTAATCTTATAAAATTATTTATGCATTTGAAATTTTGCAGTGTAAATGCATTTATGGCTCATCAGCTTCATCAAACAGTCTGTAAATGCATCTAATGTCACTTCAGATGCTGCTTCTGTTTCCTCAGCAGTGGAAAGATAGAGTTTGTTTGAATGGTAACAACTCTACAGTTTCTTATTATGCCAACTGAATTAATTGAAACAAAGTAAGAATTGATGTGAAAGATGACACATTTAATAAGGTTAGGGAAAAAAGTGACCATTTATAAACATAGTGGGAAATGACATCTGTTTTGTTACATACAGCAACTCATTTTAAGTGAACTATTTCTTCCTCTTTCCAGTCACAGAGCACTTTATTTTGAGAGTTGTTTAAGTGAGAGAACATCTGTAACTTAGTCCAGATTGGGGGAATTGTAATGTTTAATCATTTATTTGAAATTTGCATAGATTTTTGTTTGTATATGCTGTCAATTATAGTTCTTAGAAAGAAAATCAGAATCGGTGCATCTCTAGTTTTGAGGGTTAATCATGATAAAGCTTTGCTAAAATCCCCAAATGATCTTGTGATCAGCGTTGCATGAGTGTCTGGACTGTGTTCTGCTGTGTGTGTTATGTGTTTATGGTTTGATTTTTATGTACAGCACTTTGGTCAGTCTTGTGTCTGTTTTTAAATGTGCTTTATAAATAAATGAACTTGAACTTGACCGTTCTCAGGGTAAAGGTGACATGGTGACGTACTGGCTGGAAGGCAAGTGTTCCTCTGCTCCTGCTAAAGACACGAGGAAACCTGAGACGCTTCAGGAGAGCGAGAGAGACCCGGAGACACTCGCTGATGATTACTCCAGTATCCCAGGAGTCCTCAGTGGCTCCGACAGCACTGACCTGCTGAGTGACCCCTGACCCCTGTAGAGACACAGCAAACTGCTTTAGTACCTGCTGTTTGTGTAGGATGGTGAAATATACTGGCTTTAGTTGTAAGTGTATCTTTAGCTGTACTTCTGTGTTTTCTCAGTGTTTGTAGCAACAGAGCCGAAATACTAAAGTACTGATTATATAGATTTATGAATAATAAATACAAACAAATGCATTTAATGATGCTGAT
>CM049862.1:27441502-27459002 GCA_027422415.1 Schizothorax lantsangensis
ACACACACTCTCAGACAGACACTCACACACACACACACTCAGACACACACACACACACACACACACACACACACAGACACACACACACACTCAGACACACACACACACACACACACACTCAGACACACACACACACACTCAGACACACACACACACACACACACACACACACACTCTCAGACACTCAGACACACACACACACTCAGACACACACACACACACACACACACACTGTTGGTCCCCTTCCACTAAAGAAAGAAACCGCACAATAGTCACTGAAATAACTTGAACCTGACAAAAGTAATAAGAAATAATAATTGACTGAACATTAACTAAAGAAAATCTGACAAATGATGGTATCCTTAACTTAATATTTAGTTGCACAACCTTTTAAGCAATCACTGCAATCAAGCGATTTTTACATATATACATTTTTTTTACATATATATTTTAGATATATATTAGATAATTTGATTAATTGAATCTTAATCTTAAATAAACTGAAAACGGGAAAAGCTCATTCAAAATATGAAAAATATAAATATACAAACATTAATAAATACCATAATACTATATAAACAAAATAGCACAACAATAACACAATAGTAGCACAAAAGCAGTGTGTAGTAACGGTAGGAGAGTACGTCAATATTGTGGACTGTTCTAAATGACTATATTTCTCCTCACTGATCTGAGACTCACGATCGAGCAGATTCTGTCCAAACTGCGTCACTCACGAGCATCGTTTCTCTTTCTTTCTTTATCATCTTCAATATGAGCTGGAAACCCGTTAGCGTTAGCGCACTTAGCATCGCGACCGGAAGCGCACGACGACGACCGGAAGTGACATGTTTCCTCAGACGGTTCGTTGTTATATTTTTCATCGACACATACAGCAAAACAGTGACATAATAAGAATTATGTTCAAAACTGAAAAGGAAATTACGTTTAAAAAAATTAAATATAAAAAACAACAACTATATTATAGTTTCTCTATTATTCATGTATGTTTTGGACTATTATGAAATTGTTATTCAAGCTGGATGGCATTAATATCTGCATGTGCTATTCAAAGGGCAATATACACGAGAATATGTGTTTATGTATTTAGTATTTGTTTTTACTTTTTATTTATTTTCAGAATATTCAAATAAATGTATTTCTGAAGAAAAAGCGTGCGTTAATTAATTAATTTATTTGGTATTTATTTGTATTCAGTACATACTAAATAGAAATGTTTGTTTTTATTTATCTATTTTTATTTATTTTCTATATATTTTAGTAAATAAGTAGATGTTACATGTCTTATTTTTGTTTATTTGCTTATTCTATGCATTATTTTATTTGATTGTTTATTAATTTTATTTATTATTATTATTTATTTATTTATCTTCAGTATAGTTTAATAAATAAATGTTTATATGTTGTTAAAGAAAGAAATAACGTGCATTTTATTTGTTTGTTTTGTATTTTTATTAATTTGTTTTCTATATTCTAATAAAAATATCTTTGTATTTTTAAGAAATAAAAAACATGACATTTATTTATTTGTTTTATTGTTGTTCATTTGTTTTTATTTGTTGATTTATTCTTTATATTTTAATAAATAAGTGTTTATATATTTGTAAAGAAAGAGAGAACGTGCATTTATTCGTTTTGTATTTATTTATTTATTTATTCTGCATTTTATATATTTATTTCCCCCATATGTTTTAATAAAGTGTTTCCTGCTGCAGATGCACTTCCGCTCCAGGCCGTTGGTGGCGCGCGCGGCCGTGACGTCACCGGAAGAGCCGCTCCGTGTGTTCTGTTACTGAACAGCAGTGCGAAACTCCTCCACTTCCATCGGTTTTTAATGTTCATTTTCTGTTGTTTTGTGTTTTTATCGTGATGGATATCGCGCTGATGTGATATAGATGTGTTTCGTGAGCGGTTTGGATGATTCGCGGTGTTTTAGCGGCTTTGTGATGAGGAGGGGATGATCAGGTGAGAATCTGTGTCATAAAACTAGATTTTTGTTTCGTTTTTGATCATATTTCGTTCCTTTATACATTTATTGTCTGTAGTGGTGTTTTATAATCATTGGGGAAGGCAGGAGAGAGACATCCAGTAACATCGATCAAAACACTGACGTTACAGACGTAACATTAGCTGCTTATTTTTGAAACATTTTTAATATTTTGTGTGATTTCTTATGTGATTTTGAGCATAATTCTCAGTATATCAGTGTGTATGGATGTATCTGTGCGGTCGGTGATGTCTATGTCTTCAGAGACTAGAGAATGTATTTATTTAAATTATTAATAATTTAAAATATTGATAATGTCTTCATACAAATTAATTGCGCTCTTAAACAGTACTGTAATGGTACAGTGGTTGTATTAGATGGTACTGAATGTTTACCATATACATATACCATAGTATTGTTGTTGTTAGTGAAGTAATAATTCTTTATGACATTTGGTGTATAAATTGTAGTAGATTGTAATGTCATTACTGTATGGTTGAAGACATGAAATATTACATGTGAGTATTACATACGTGTAAATGCTGAACTGTGTGTGAACTATATTTAGACATCTTTATGTGAAATAATTAATTCAGGGTAGAACAAAATCCACTTTTTATGATCCCCCGTTTTATTATTTATTAGCATTTTGCAGATTTTACAAGGGTTATGTAAACTTATGACTAACTGTATGCATATATTGTCAAGAAACCCTAAAAATAATAAGGATTGCCAAGTTGTGTTGCAGTCAAGTTTATAATATTTTTCAGAAAGAAATACTAAAATGCAATAGTAAACGTGATGCTTGAATCATTGAGTTCAGTTGACTTGACATCCTTTTTTCATTAGTACATTTTAATTAAACTGTTAATCCCTCTATAAACACCTGATGTGAAATACTTTAAATTCAGGGCAGAATGAAAAAAAAAAAAAAAACTAAATCCAGTTTTATGATCTCATTTTTCATAATTATTGTTAAAAAAAATAAGATTTTGCAAGGTTTATGTAATCTTATGACTGCAAATCTCTCTCTCTCTCCCTCTCTCTATTATATATATATATATATATATATATGTATGTCAAGAAAACACAAAGGTGTTTTTAATAATAACATTATTGAAAAATAATAGCCATATTATTATAATATATCAATTTTATAAACCATATTATTGTTGAAACTTTGTAAAAGTTTTACAAATCAAAATAGAACCCAGAAAAATTCTAATAGAAAAAAATTCTAATAGAAAAACATGGAATTTGGGAAAAAAATAAATAATAATTCATAGGGCCCTATTTGTACTTCTCTAGTTTACACAAGAAACTTGGAATTGTGTTGACTCTTGTGATAAATTACTTGTATCTCATTTGCAATTTGCTTCGGATAAAATGTAATGTGGGAAAATAATAAAAAATGCTGCAGCATCTATGTTCATGCATCATTCTCTGATGAACCCAGCACTGGATATTACGAATACTTTTTGTTTCATTTGGATAAAAGTGTCTGCTAAATGCATAAATGTGAAGGTCGTGTAACCAGCTGATGTTTTTGTGTTGTAGATGATGGCGCCCTCTAAGATGAAGCTACGTGTGAGGAAGAGAGACAGCGCTGCCAAATCTGCTCAGCGTTTATTGGCCAACGTGTCGCCCGATTCCAAATGCCCCATCTGCCTCGACGGCTTCAACAATGTGGCTTCGCTTGACCGCTGCCTGCATCAGTTCTGTTTCCGCTGCATCCACGAGTGGTCCAAGAACAAGGCTGAGTGTCCGCTCTGTAAGCAGCCCTTCCACTCCATATTCCACTCCGTCAAAGGGGAAAATGACTTTAAGGAGTTCGTGCTGCGTCCGCCGGAGAATGGAGCAGCTCCGAACGCCAATCCGTCTGAGCGTGTGCTCCGCCCCCGAGTTCTCAGAGCCCGGGAGAGGCGGAGCCAGAGAGTGCAAACCCCCGCCCCTTCCTCCTCCCCTCTACTAGAGGACGACGTTATGTTCGATGGCCTCACGGATGCAGCGGCGCTCGCAGAGAACCAAGACGTGCAGCAGATGGTGCTGCGATTGACGGCACGCAGACATGGGCGTGGCGAGGGGCGGAGCTTGCGGCGTTTGCGTGACCAAGACGTTGTGGCGTTCCGACGTGCGCTTTATAGGACCGGCGTTCGAGTGCGCAACTCGAGGGACGCTGGCAGGCAAAGGGACATTTCGGCCACGTTCTTGCGACAAAATCCTGGCTGTTTGCGACGGCTTCTGCCTTGGCTGCAGCGCGAGCTCACGGTGCTGTACGGTTCACACGGCTCGCTGGTGAACATCGTGCAGAACATCATCATCTCACGCATCATGAACTACAACATGGAGGACTCGGCCATCCGGGACGAGCTCCGCCCCTTCCTGCTGGCGCGCACCGACCACTTCCTGCACGAGCTGGTGAGCTTCGCCCGCTCCACCCTCAACATGGAGGCGTACGACCAGCAAGCCGTTTACGACTGTCCCGCTCCCAGCTACGAGGAGGGCAGCAGCTCGGACCTTTCTGTTATCGCCATCTCCGAGGTGAGACACACAAACATCAAACATTACATTTTGTGAGTTAGTTTCTGAGTTTACTTTCCTTCCTCTATGACTTTGTTCTTTTAAGATGTTTAGCAAAATGTTTTCATTTTTAGGGTCATTCCATCTCAAGTGGTCAAAAAAGTTGGTAGCTTGGGCATTTTTTTTTTACGGAGTGTCTATTTACACTAAGTGCAAATAGCCCACCTTGTTGGCAAAGGCTATTTACACTAACTCTGCCCACCAACGTGTGATTGGGCTAGTCGACACTGAAAAAAGACATTTCATCAGCATCTGTTTCAGTGGCGCAGGTGGTAAGATACATGCTTTTTGACGCGATCGACCCGAGTTCGAGCCCTTCTTTTGACAAACTTTTTTCTCCTTTTTCAAATCTCATATCGCATCGGAAAGGCATTTATCTTCAATAAAAATGAAGTAAATAATCAAAAAGTTGAAAATAAAGTATTGGGTAGGGTTAGGGTAGGTGTAGGGAGGGCTTATATTGTCCCAATCAGGTGGCATCCATTTAATAATTTGAATTAAAACTATAATTTACACTCTATGTTATTATTGCGTACTGTTTTATAATGTACTACAACACTGAGGTGCAGATAATTGCCACTATTTGCAATAAGTAGTATAAATAGCAGAAAATCTTGCTATTTTAACATAGTTTAAATAGAATCTATAGCTATTTGCACTTAGTGTAAATAGCATATCGTTAAAAAATACTGCTATTTTCACTTGGTGTAAATAGCCGCTGCCTTTTTTTTATTACCTTGATTAAGGCCCTGTTAAGTCTGTTTTTTTTTTCCACCAATTTAATTTTTTTCCCCCCAAAAAAATCATTTTTTTATTTCATTTTTCCAAATTCTGTTTTAATGGTTAAATTAGTTTTATTACTAAAAATTTAGTAATCAAAAATAATGTCTTATTAATTTAAATAAAATAATGTCTTGTAAATAAAAAATACAACTGTATACTGTTTAACATCCATTTATTTTAAGGTTAACAAATGTTAAATTTTTAGGGCCCTATGAAATCCATTTAAATTTTTCTAACATTGTGTTTTCAGTTTTATTTATTAAAACATAAAATATTTTATCCATTAAAATATATTCAATTTTAATGGTTTAATCCAATTTCAATCATCATAAAGCATGTCTAATCCATTTAATTAATTAATTAATTAAACAAATTTTAATAGTAATGTAATAATTACAAGTTTTGCAATAATAGGGCCCTATGAAATGTTTTGTCTTTTCAGAAATTCTGTGTTGTATGTCGTAGTCAAATGACGGCATTAAACATGAACAGTTTAAATAATCCTTTAAAATGTAATCAAATGAAAATTTTACAATTCTTTTATTTTTTGTCAAACAAAGTTCTTCAAAACAAAGGTTTACTGTTAGAATTAAAGCATGGAAGAAATGTTTGTATTTTATTTGGTTTAGGCCACAATGGCCATTTTTGTGTCATGGCCCACAATACATTTTGGGTTGCACAGACATTTATAAAAACCTCAACATCTTACCTCAAGATGGTACTAAAGCCCTCAAAACAAAAACTGATAAAAAAAAATATAAAAATGGCCAAGCAGCCTCCGTTGGACCAATTTGAGATGGATTGACCCTGAAAGCAGCAACCAGAGGGTGAAAATGTTCTTTTTCTTTTCCTCCATTTTTCCTCCTCCACGGTAAGGATTAATGCACAAAAAGGTGTCCACCAAATACATAACTCTAAATATTATTTAGTATGTCTATAAATCTCTAAAAATCGTATTAACTCATGATAACTTTGTGTGAGGAACAGTACATAATTTAAGTTCTTTCTGAAACCTTTCTTTAAATTCTACTGAAACCGTCCCCTGTGTTTCTGTATATTGTAAGCAGATCGTGTCAGAGCACTGCAGGAGGATGTTATGTGTTTCTGGTTCAGTTTATCCAAGTCTTCATTGTTGTCTTTTCTCACAGGATGACGACGATAATGACAGTGAGGACAATGTCACAGAGAATCCCTCTGCTGTCCAGGAATGCCTTGCATCCGTTGCCACAGCAAGTGGAGCGGAAAGTTTGCCAAGTCAGTCAGCGTGGGATGATGAGACGCCTGGTCCCTCCTATTCAACCCTCCTCCCCTCTTCCAGCCAATCACATGGTGAGGGGGCGGAGCCAAGCTCAAGCACAGACCCTCCCCTCAGCGCCCTGGATATGACTGACCCTGCAGCGAGTGTCAGAGAATCAGCCGGACCGGGTGAAGATGACGAAGAGGAAGAGTGTCTGATTGTGGGATACGTGAAACCAATGGCCGAACGGACTCCAGAACTTGTTCAGCTCTCTTCAGACTCGTCTGAAGAGGAGCAAGAGCCAGCCACCACTGAAACAATGGCCGCAGTAACAAAATCAGAGGCATCCCAAGTGCAGCTCCTGTTACAGTCCCACATGAATCCAATTAGCCCTAATTCAGGCCCTGCTTCCTTGTGCAGTCCACAGAATTTACACTCGGATGGAGTCGGGTCACACAACATAGAACAAGAATCCGACTACTTGTCCTCCCGTGGTCACCGGTCCAAAGATGGTTCACATTCACAGCAGAGTCGAGATGACTCCAGATTCAGAGGTCACAAGAAGCACAGAAGTCATCGGCGCTCTGGGAGCAAAGAGAAGGATAAGAGTTTAGAACAATCTCGGCACGTCAAGACCCCAGATCGCTCACCAATTCAGTCAATCAGTCAGTCAATAACACAGAGCTGGACACAAAGCCCAGCAGTGTCCGTTTGGAGTGGTAGCCCTGCCTCTAAGTCGCACAGTAGTGACTGCTCTCCTTCTAAAAATAAGAGCGGAGAGCATTCGCGCCATGTGAAAGAGAGATTCTCACACTCTCCTTCCAACTCCAGAAGGAGAAGAACCAAGGAAAGGAAGAGTAGGTCACCTGACTCAGACTCGTTCCTTGGTTCCCATCATCCCCGTGAGGCAAAGCGTTGTCGTAAACGCCGCAAGCGGTCGGTCAGCAGCAGCAGCGCTGATTCGCACTCCGAAAGATCCTGCCTGGACAAGCCCAGTGGCAAACGCAAGTACAAAACCCGGCACTTGGAGCGAGTAGCCCAGCGGCAGCACAAGGAGGGAACCGCAAGCAAGGAAAAGCGGCAACGAAGCAGGGAACGATCTCCAAGTGTGGAGATCATCTACGAACAAAGGCCACCTGACCCGTACTGTGTCCAGCGGAGGAAGAGGAGGCACAGGAAGCGAAAGAAGGAACTGCGTTCTCCCACTGTGATCACGATTGATAGCGACAGTGACCGTACCATCGACTGTCTGGACCGCGTCATGGACATTATAGACCAAACCTCTACTGATGTCGAGCAGAGGGACCGGACTCCTGAGCAAGATTCCATCCAGAACCCAAGTTGTACCTTAGACTCTTCAAATCCTCTATCCGAGCCTTCGAGTCCCATGGGCCGAGTCTACCCAACCACTGAACGCACACTAAACCTGGATGACTGCGTGGTGGATGTAGTCAACCACAGTAGTTCTGAGTGCTCCCGAAATATGGGTGCAAGTAACCACGAAGAGTTTATACCTGACCCTTTCCCAGTGGATTCGATAATAACGGCCCCACCTTCGGACGTGAGGCTGCTGGAAACCATACTGCAAGATCTTGTAGATTTCCTACCGCGGGCAGAGCGGGAAATGGGGCCGAGTTCTCCCGGCCAACAGGAACCAACTTCTAGCCAACAAAAAGACCAATCAGAGATGCCAAAAACTTAGAGAACGAGAACACCGATGACAACGGACGGCTGGAGTCGATGACCAACACTGCTAGCTGGAACTAAAACAGACTTTTCTTACAGACACATGCTTGTCTGATGCTTATCTGAATCGCCTCTAGACGTTTTATAAAATCGTTATAAGATTGAATTCCTGCTGGAAACGTATGCTTAAGAAACTTTTGGAGAGCTCTTTTTTTTGCCATTGTAAACTTCATTATTGTTCTTGTTGTATTTATAGTTACGGTGATGATCTTCCTCGAATCTGGTGCTGATTCACTGTGCCACAACCCAACTACGATCATGCCTGGATGGCAATCCTTGTTCCCCTAACCTTGACTCTAGTAGCAGCAAATACATAGGGGTTACCATCTAGGCTAGTGGTTCTCAGCTTGTTTGATTCAAGACACAGAATTTATTTGACAAGACGCAGGACCTTTGACAAACCGAACAAAAAAATATGGGAAACTTTATTTTGCTATCCTACACGCTTAGAAAAAATGTGCAAAACTTGTACCTATAAGGTGCAAACCTTTTCATAGTTCCTAGAACTATTGGTGGAAGTTCCTGCTTTTTATCATGTTTTTAGCAGGAACTAGGAACGTATTTAGTTCTAGGAACTCCATTTGGGGGAACTAATTTAGCTCCTACTTCAGAGTGGGGTCTGAAACAGTTCTATAGGAACTACCTGTGACGTAAATGTACACTGATTGGCCAAACCCATACGAAACATCAGCTACCCGGCATTTTTAAAAAGCCATGTAAAAATATTTACTCCATGAACATGGAAAATAGTGATAATGGCATGTACCTGTTGTCTGCACCCTTGTGTTCTTTTCTCAGCCTCAATGATATGTAACACTGCAAGTTGTCATAGGAGATTTAGTCAGATTTTCATGCTCTTTCAATCATGTAAATTGTGCGTTTACATTCCATCTCCGTTATCACAAAAACAGCTCCGATCAAATGCTGCAAATTAAGACGTCGCTGTCGGCCGCTTCAGATTTCCTGCTGCCGGTGCGAATGCAACCAGGAAAATGGCCCAAGGGAGAAATTGGTTCTCTAGGAACCACCCTGCTGGCTAGTTCCTATAACTAAAGCCTGGAATACACTACACAATGTTTGCCCTGATTTTCCACCTATTTACTGTCTGGAGAAGTTGACGCTAGTTGCCCAAAGTCAGAGCCAGTCTGCAGATTTGAGTTGACAGATTACATAGAAAATTGCGTAGTATATGATGTTCACAGACGTATACAGACTTTTTTTAGCTTCAGACTTATTCCATCCAGTCGGAGGATAACAAACATGTTTCATATTTTCAGCTGATTTTAGAACGCACATTATTTTCATTTGTCAAGCGTCTCCTAGCAACAAGGCACACATTTCTGCATGAGTTTGTTGTGATCGGAACGACTTTAAAGTCTGGTAGTGTGTGATCCTCGGTCGTGTAGTGTATGATGCCCAGTTTTCCTTTGTCACCATTTACAAAGTCGGTAAGTGTATGATGCCTAGTGTTTTAAAAATCTGTTCAGATTTTAAAAGTCGTGTAGTGTATTCCAGGCTTAAGTTCCTAGAACTATGCAGTGTGAAAGCTCATTTAGGTGTACAACAGATTGTCACTGGGGCAGCGCGTTGGAAAGGAGAAAACGGCGCAGCTAGCGTTTTCCATGCGTTTTTAGGCGCGCCATGTGAACAGCCCCTAAAGATACATATTGCTACTTAAGGTACAAATATGCACCTTTTAGAGTTGGACAAGGTACAAAGTTGTACCCTAACGGTGCATATTACCATACTACTTTATTTACTAATATCCACCAGTTAGGTTTGGATAAGTTACAACTAGAGCTGTCGCGATTCGTCGATTTAAGTCGACTAGTCGATTTTGAAAAATCGTCGACTTCATTTTGCTGCGTCGACTAACCGGCAAAATACCGGAAGTGCCGCATTTCACTCCATAAAACACATTATTAGACTATTTCCCAAGGCTGCATTACATTAAACCCATTTAAAAATCATAATTAAGCATAATTGTGAATTCACAAAAGCTATGATTGAATTAAATAATTATATGTCATGCAGTTCTAACACAGTATATGAGCTTTAATTATTTACATGCGTGTAGGTTAAGCACGTGCGTCACACAGCGGCTCCGTTCACAGTAGCTCCACAGAAACTCTTATCATCTACATGTGTGGAGCGTCTCAAACTCCATCTCTGCATGTTGTTGTGAGTTTGGGTTTATTATAACGTTCATCTGGGAACGCAACGTGCGCCATTTCATCAGATTTGTAAGGTAAATCCTTTATAAATCTACACAAACACAGGAGAATATATCGCGGTTTCAAAATAAAAGCTCAAACCCTCACTCTGAGTTTACACGTTTTGATGTCCACATATTCATTTAATTACAGTGGCTATAGCATTTCTGTCCTAAAGAAATGGACAAATATTAAAGATTAAGTGGACATTTGAATTAAATGGTGCTTGGTCAATATTAAACAAGGATTAGATCGTGCAGTAATGTTTAATAATAATCATCAGGCGCCCCCTGCAGGCCTTTGTTGTTATGCGTTATCTACATTAGCTCTATTGTTTATAATACATTATGTATTTTAACAGTTTTGTTCAATAAAACCAGATGATTTCTTGCTTTTGATACTTTATTTGAACTAATTATTATTGCATCATTGCTATTATATATGCATTTTAAGTCATTTTAAAAGCCCTATGAAATCCGTTTTATTTCCAAATTCATTTTCTTCCATTTTCATTTTTCTATACTCTATTTTAATGGTTAAATTAAATTGTATTATTCAAAAAGCCTGTGTAATTAATTGAGTTTTACAGTTTTATCTTTACCAAATTCTTATTTTCTGGATTCCATTTTAATGGTTCCATTAATTTATTTTTCAGAAATACTGCACATTTACATTTTTCTCCTAAATAAATTCTGGTAAATAATATTTCTGGTAAATTCTCCTTTATTTAAAATACTGATTATAATTGTATTATTAGACTAGAACACGTGGATATGTTGTCATTCTTACACTATAATACTGAACTGATTTCAGTGATCTGGACTGAGATGAGATGAGATGGACACTTGCTTCTTGCACTCTATGTTGCACTTTACTTTTGCTTTAAAAAAGGATTTCATAGAAATTTGGATTTAATTTGGTTTAATAAAATATTCTTAAGTAAAATTTATGTTTTTTTGCGGGAAATTAGTCGTTTAGATTAATCGATTAATCGATAAATTAGTCGATAGATTAATCGAAATAAAAATAGTCGTTAGTGGCAGCCCTAGTTACAACGTTGTGCCTTAAGGGTGTATTTTGCTACTTAAGGTACCTTATGCACCTTTTAGGGTTGGATAAGGTACAACGTTGTACCTTAAGGGTGTATATTGCTACTTAAGGTATTAATATGCACCTTTTAGGGTTGGATAAGGTACAACGTTGTACCTTAAGGGTGTATATTGCTACTTAAGATACCTTATGCACCTTTTAGTGTTGGATAAAGTACAACGTTGTACCTTAAGGTACATATTAGTAATTAAGGTGCTAATATGCATCTTTTAGGGTTAAATAAGGTACAACGTTGTCCTTTTAAGGTTATTGCCCCAGTGACATGTTGTTTTAAACTAAATCTCTCTGAAGGTAAATTTTTCACATTTTCTGACAGTGTACATGATTATATGGTTAGTTGCATTTTATTATTTGCGTTTAGCGTTGTTTTTTCTGCTTCTGTCCACAGTCTTGTCAGAGCATACCTGTGATCCTGTTTTGAATCACGACCCACTGGCTGAGAACCACTGATCATTCATTATTCAGTCCCACTGAACCTGGAGAATTGTGTCTTTGTTAAACTCAGGGAACAGGTGACGTGCACCTCCATGCCTCCGTTACGCAGTATGTGTGTATGTGCTGGTGTATGCGGGACTATGGTGACACCCTGGAGATATAATTCACTGATCATGTCTACTGAACACACATCAAGCCTTCTTTACAACAGCTGTCTGTCATGTCAGCCAACAATCAATAAATGCATTTAATAGATGTACAATCTAGTGTCTAAAAGTGTTTTCTTTATGAACTGCAGCATTAGTTCATCACCTTTGTGAGCTGAGGCCCTTTTAACCAGTTGGGTTTGATAAAACTGTGATAAATCCTGTGTCTAACAGGTAATGGTATAGTCCCCTATATTAGTAGACTTTGCAGCCGGTTTGTATTAAGTTAAGTTGCTGTCGCTCCCATTGTGTAAAGTCTCCGGGTTTCCATCCAAAGTTGCGAATTTTACTTATGCACAAAATTGAAATATTACATGAAACATTTGCAAATAAGCACCGTTTCGCAAAGTCACATGACTTTTTTTTATGCGTATGGAGGAATTTATTCGGCAAATACATTTCCATCTCCTATTATTCGCATTAACCCTTTTAAACACAGGTCCAAAAGACACCTCAAGTGAGCGTAAAAACTTTTTACGAAGTAAGGGAATTTTATTCAAAATTTGGCGTTTCAATCACTCGTTTCTGATGCGTTTCTTCAAAATGCGCATAAAACAGTGATAGAAACATAGCTATTGATTTCCAGAATTATTTATCTCTAGCTTTAGTGAGTGTGAACATAGTGTGAACTCAATGAAAACTTTATATCTGATATTTTTTTGTGTTCTTTCGCCAAAAGCATTGAATTTTAATTATTCATTGAAATATAAAATATATTATACCAGAAACCTTTGCAGTCGCCAGCATTTTGCCTTCTCTCGCAAATGTATTGTGTTGCTCTTAAGAAACTTTGCATTCACCCTCTAAAAGTTTTTCATTCTGCCAAAAATGCATTGCATTCCTCAGAAATATTTGCAGTCAGTCGCAAAGTTATTGCATTCTCCCACAAATGCCCTGTAAAAAAAAAAGTAAAAAACGAACTGTAAAATTTTGTAAAAAAGCTGTTAATGGGTTAACAGTAATTTCACGTACTATATAAAGGGAAAAACTGTAAAATATCTAATTTTCATTTCATGTAATTTTAGTTAAATGCTGTTAATTGTACAGTTTTTAGAAGTAAAAAATAACAAATCAATGTATAATTTACAGTCAAAAACTGTAAACTGATATTCCCTGCATGACACTCCACATTTGAAAGTATTTTGTTTAAATAATCATGTTTTTTTAATAGTTTTTGTTATCAGTTATGTACATTTGGGCTTTATTTTACATCTGTTGTTTAATGAAAGTGTATTGCATTATTTAAGTATCGTGTTATTATGATGGTGTTTAGTGTTTGCATGAATGACTCTGTGCAGCTTCTGTATATTAGTATATACTTCTGCTTGTTGATGAGCTTTGATTCTTCTCTTTTATTATGGTGGTTGTCAGTATGTTAAAGGTACAGAACAGATTTTAATAGCAGTGTGTGTTGTTGAATTTACTGGTTTACATGCAAATTTACACTTTTATACTGTAAGTTTTACAGTTTGTTCTGTAAATGTGTTTACAGTTTTTCTGTATTTTGTACAAAATTATTCTGGCAACCACAGCTGCCAAAATTATTTTGTAAAAACTACTGAATTTTTTTTACAGCGAGACGTTGCGTTTCTCAGAGAAACTTTGCATTCGCTCATAAATGTATTGCGTTCTCCTACTAAAATGTAATTCTTCTCTCAGTAACTTTGTGTTCCCTTCGAGCAAAAATGTATTGTTTAGGCTACGCTCGAGAAAGTATTAAGTACGCTGCGTTCTCCCACAAATGTGTTCTTCATAGAAACGTTGCGTTCGCCTGCAAAAACTATTGTGTTCCCTGTTAATCTTTGCATTCGCTCACAAAATTCTTGCGTTGTCCCACAAATATTCTGCATTTCTCTCAGCAACTTTGCGTTCGCTCACAAAAGCACTAATTTTTTTCATATTATTTCCATCACAAAGGTTTTGTGAGCAAACGCAAAGGTTCTCGGGGAACGCAAAAGCATAAAAAATACGTTCCACAAAATTTGCATTCGTTCTCAGAATGTTTTCGATGACAGTGATGGTGTTCTGTCGATTTGTGCTACCTTGTCAGATTTTGCCATTCTCCCATTAAAACAGTAGGTAGTACAATTCGACAACGAAAAATGCTCAAATAATGGTTTATTAACGTCTATCACAACCCTAAACCTACCCCTTAGTAATGCAAATACAGTAATTATGTGTTGTTCAGGGTTGTGGCTAGAAGGGATACAGCTACGGCCGGTGTTGTGCCCAATTCTCACCCCTGCCAGATTATTACCCCCCTAGTATTGGTAGGTTTAGGGTTTAGGTGTGGGGGAGGGGTTAGGATTAGGGGTGGGGTTAGGATTAGGGGAGGGGTTAGGGGTGGGGTTAGGATTAGGGGAGGGGTTAGGATTAGCCAATCAGGTAGCGATTTCAACGAGAGTAATAATTTGGCAGGGGTCGAAAATGGGCACAACACCGGAAACCAACAATAAATTAATTTTTCTACCTATTAGATTGTGTTTTATTAACGTCTACCCCAACCCTAACCCTACCCCTTACAGTAATGCAAATAGGGGTGAATTAAGGGTGATTGGGACAGTTTTTGAATTCCCGCCTTGTGCAAGGTTTCTTGCCATAAATTAAAAACATCAGCCCAACATATGATACATTTCTGTAATACTGAAGATCTTAACTACCAATCTGAAGAGGAAATATTATTATATTATAATGAAAGGATGCATGACATATATTTTCTGTAAACTGAGCCTTTTTTGGGTAACATTTGGGTGATTGGGACAGCACATTTTTTCATTGATTTAGGGTAGTGTAAGAATATTTACTGTATTGCTCAAGATAGTTCATACTTTGATATGATTTTATATCCAATACTCCCTTTTCTGTTCATCGTCATTAAGAGTCCATGTTTATTTTTGTTCAATATCATTTCTCAGTTCATAAATCCATCCTCAAGTCATACAATACAACACATGTAACTAAGGTAAAAGAAGGATTGAAGTCCAAAAGACTTTGAAAACATAATCAAATAGACAAGCAAAAAAAATGTATATTAATAATAAAATAAAATTATGTTGGGAGGCCTCATCACCAAACACGTTTAACCTGCACAAACCTTTAAAAGACACATGAATATGGTTTATTACTGCAATAAAATCAGTAAAGAAAAATATCTAATGCTTCTATTTCAGAATTTTTATTTTAGCAAAATCTAGCTATAGTTTAAAATAGAACTATTTTATGAAATAGAAAACCTAATTATGAAAATAGAAACATGATAATAATATTTTTTTTTTACTGATTTTGTAGAAGTAGTGCATCATATTTATGTTGCCATCAAATTTGGTATAATATAGTAGCTATGACAATTTTAGGACATTATTATGAAAATTAGCATTTTCCACAGTTCATGCATTTCATGGTCAACTTCCTGTTTGATGCCTGCCCCGCCCACAAACATGATGTCACACCAATGAGAGCATCCCATTTTAATTATGTGGTCTTACAGCAAGGGCTCAACAAAAAAGGTTTTTATTTTTAATAAAGGTTTATTAAAGGTTATATATTTATATTCATATAATTTATATTATATATAAATACTTTAAATATATAAACATAACATATATTTCTTAAATATATACATGCATGTGTGTGTATTTATATATCCATAATAAATATACACAGTATACACATATATTATGTAAACAAAAACTTTTATTTTGAATGCGATTAATCGTTTGACAGCTCTACTGTATAGTTATACTGTCCCATTTGACCTTATGTCCCAATCACCCTTAATTCACCAACTGTTGTTGATGCAATATTGATGTGGGCATGCGCAGTAAGCCCTGGTAGGACAATCTGAATGGTAGGATAAAATGGCTAATATAAAGTTACTTGCAGTTTTTCCTTAAGTATTTAATAAGCTATGATTATGGTGACTTTCTTTAAGCGGCTTATTTAGATAATTATTTATATATTTTTTTAGTTATCATCATCAAAATGTTTAATTCACATGCTGTTTGGCATGGTGAGCTTCTGAGGTGATTGTTATTTAGTGGTATTCCCCTTTAAGGGTTTTGTGTATTTACTGGGAAAAGATACTGTTTTGATTTCAGTTTCAGCGAAAGTTACGTTACTACAAGGGATTTTTATTATTATTATTATTATTATTTTGCCAAACCGAAGATTCAAATCCCCGTATACCCTTAAAAGGAGCCTTTTCGGTGTTTTAGCAGAATAAAACAGGTTTTTGCAGAGCAATGGAGCAGGACTCATGATGGCGGTGTCTCAAAACCTCCTGCGCGCACTAACAAGGCAGCATGTGTGGACCCTACAGAGAGCGCTGGGAAGGCACCTCTATAGGCAGCTCGCTAGGTTTTGAGACAGCTTTGGTGTAGTATGTGTTTCGTTTCTTTGTGTGTACTTTCGCTTTTGTTTCTGGGTCAGCTGCAGTGAAGCTCGGACTCAGTCATCGGGTCCTGAATCGCTGCAGAGATGTACGAGCTGGAAAAGGAGAATTTGCGTCGCTTTAGCGATTATATCACGAAGTTTTTACGACCGTCACTCATTAAGAACTTCATGACGACATACCTCGATAAAGGTGAGACACAACTCCATCAAGTCTGTAGCAAACCTGCTTGTTATCTTCGTCAAAGCATCCTTCAGTTTGTGTCTGAATAGAGTCTTATTGAATATTGCGTGATCTATATCAGAAGTATATTTGTGTTGTGATGAATTATGTCTGTTACTGGACACATTCATTTATTAACATCCTGGAAACACTTTTATTTCCTACAGGATTGTTTTATCTTATTGGAGATCATGAAAGTCATTGAGAATTATGTGATATGAATACTGTATGCTAATATGTATAGGAAGCTTTAAGTCAGGTGGTTTCGGTCTTTTAGATGCCATTGGCCCACAAATATGATCATCATCATCATGCTGTATATGTGTTATGTTTGTTTGTTTGTATAAAGACTCAGTTTATACAGTGAAAAATTAATCTAAATGTGTTAAATATTAATTGGAAAATATTTATTCCAAAGTCACTTTGGATAAAAGCTTCTGATATGAATAAATGTAAATAAATGTTTATTGTGTTACATAGTTTTTTTACTCCTTTGGTACTGTAATGTTTGATTTTTTTTAATTATTTTTATAAATTTAATTTTGCTATTTATTCATTATGCTCCCTGTA
>CM049862.1:27471502-27484002 GCA_027422415.1 Schizothorax lantsangensis
CCAATTACATTAAACTTAAAAATACTTAAAATGTTCAGACTTCAAGCTTTTTAAACTACTTCAAATTTAAATATACTTAAACCCTTCAAACTTAAAGCTTTTCAAATTTAAAACTACTTAACCTTCAAACTTCAAGCTTTTCAAACTTAAAAATACTTAAAAACCCTCCAACCTAAAGCTTTTAAACTACTTCAAACTTAAAAGTACTTAAATCCTTCAAGCTTTTAAACTACTTCAAACTTAAAAAATACTTAACCTTCAAACTTAAAGCCTTTCCAATTACATTAAACTTAAAAATACTTAAAACCTTCAGACTTCAAGCTTTTCAAACTTAAAAATACTTAAAACCCTCCAACCTAAAGCTTTTTAAACTACATCCAACTTAAAAGTACTTAAATCCTTCAAGCTTTTAAACCTCTTGAAACTTAAAAATACTTAACCTTCAAACTTAAAGCTTTTCAAATTACATTAAACTTAAAACTACTTAAAACCTTCAAAAGTCAAGCTTTTTAAACTACTTTAAACTTAAAAGTACTTTAATCCTTCAAGATTTTAAACTACTTCAAACTTAAAAATACTTAACCTTCAAACTTAAAGCATTTTAAATTATTTCCAACTTGAAAATACTTAAAACATTCAGACTTCAAGCTTTTTAAACTATTTCAAACTTAAAAATGCTTAAAACATACAAACTTAAAGCTTTTAAACTACTTCAAACTTAAAAATACTTAACCTTCAAAGTTAAAGCTTTTCAAATTACGTTAAACTTAAAAATACTTAAAACATTCAGACTTCAAGCTTTTTAAACTATTTCAAACTTAAAACTACTTAAAATCATTCAAATTTTAATCTTTTCAATCTAATTCAAACTTACAAATACTCAAAACCTTCAAACTTAAAGCTTTTTAACTACTTCAAACTTAAAAATACTCAAAACCTTCAAATGTCAAGCTTCATGAACTACTTTAAAATTAAAAGTACTTAAATCCTTCAAGCTTTTGAACTACTTCAAACTTAAAATATTAAGAACCTGCTAACTTCAAGCTTTTTAAACTACTTCAAAATGAAAAAAATACTTAAAACCCACAAAAATAAAGCTTTTAAACTACTTCAAATTTAAAAATACTTAACCTTCAGGTTTTTCAAACTACTTAAAATATAAACAAAATACTTAAAACCTTCAAAGTTGAATCATTTTAAACTACTTCACACTAAAAAAAATACTTAACCTTCAAACTTAAAGCTTTTCCTATTACATTAAACTTAAAAATACTTAAAACCTTCAAACTTCAAGCTTTTCAAATTTAAAAAATACTTAAAACCCTCCAACCTAAAGCTTTTTAAACTACTTCAAACTTAAAAGTACTTAAATCCTTCAAGCTTTTAAACCTCTTGAAACTTAAAAATACTGAAATCCTTCAAGCTTTTGAACTACTTCAAACTTTAAAATATTAAGAACCTGCAAACTTCAAGCTTTTTAAACTACTTCAAAATTAAAAATTACTTAAAACCCACAAAAATAAAGCTTTTAAACTACTTCAAACTTAAAAATAATTAAAACATTCAGACTTCAAGCTTTTCAAATTACTTCAAACTTACAAATACTTCAAACCTTCAAACTTCAATCTTTCCAAACTACTTCAAATTTAAAAATACTTAACCTTCAGGTTTTTCAAACTACTTAAAACGTAAACAAAATACTTAAAACCTTCAAAGTTGAATCATTTTAAACTAATTAAAACTAAAAATATACCTAAAATCTTTAAACTTCAAGCTTTTCAAACTACATCAAACTTTAAAAATACTTAAAACCTTCAAATGTCAAGCTTTTCAAACTTAAAACTTCTTAAAACCTTCAAACTTCAAGCTTTTTAAACTACTTCAAACTTAAAAATGCTTAAACCCTTCAAACTTAAAGCTTTTCAAATTTAAAAATACTTAAAAACCCTCCAACCTAAAGCTTTTAAACTACTTCAAACTTAAAAATACTTAACCTTCAACTTAAAGATTTTCAAATTACATTAAACTTAAAACTACTTAAAACCTTCAATCTTAAAGCTTTTTAACTACTTCAAACTTAAAAATACTTAAAACCTTCAAATGCCAAGCTTTTCTTACTTCTGACTAGGATTTCTCAAATCAGCATTAAGGTTTGTCTACAAACTTTATTATCTAGTTATTATTTACAGTAAAAAATTGGGAAGAAACTTGTTTTTGCCACAGCATAATAAAAAAATAAAAGCTTCCATAGAACCATGAACATATGAATGTTGTTAAATTATTGAAATATTTTCTAGGGAAGTGTGCATTTTGACCCATGGCTCTGTTTGTTTCTCTTTCTATCATCTTTCTCACTCTCTCCGTCCCGCAGGGTGCTCATCACATCGTTCTGGATCGCTCCATGTTCAAGCGTTGTATAACTGTTCCTCATAAGAACCCGAAAGCCTTCTGTGGCTTCAGTAAGAAAGAGAAGATGCTCTGTGCCGAGTGCAAACACGACTGGGGCCTCATCGCCTCTTACACCACTATCCAGGTGACGCTGAGCATTTTAATATCCAGCAAGAGATTCTGAGCAGTCTTATTTTAGTATCAATGATATACTATTAGTTTTTGTTTACATAATATATCTGTGTACTGTGTTTATTTATTATGTATATATACACACACATGCATGTATATATTTAAGAAAATATTTTACGTTTATATATTAAATATATTTTTATATATATATATAATAAATTATATGAATGTAAATATTTTCAAAATATATACTGTATGTGTGTGTATATATATATATACATAATAAATATACACAGAACACACAGATATATTATGTAAATAAAAACATTTATTTTGGATGCGATTAATCATGATTAATCGTTTGACAGCACTAATATATACACACACAACACGCACACACACACACACACCACACACACACACACACGCACACACACACACACACACACACAAAGAAAACAAGTAGATAGAATAGTAAAAGAATATAGAAAGCTAGTGTTAGAGTTTTTTTAAAGAAAAACAAGCAGTTAGAAAACGAAAAGAGAGTGCAAGGGATATAGCGTCAAGTGTTTGTTTGTTTGTTTTTTAAAACAAATAGATAAAATAGAATTATAATAGAGAGTGCTAGAGTTAGAGGGTCACATAAAGATGGAAGAGATGTGTTTTTAGCCGATTCTTGAAGATGTCTCAGGACTCAGCTGCTGGATTGAGTTGTGCGGGTCACCAGGAGGGAACAGTTAATGTAAAAGTCTGTGAAAATGTGATTTTGTGCCTCTTTGGGATGTTATAAAATGTAATGTACTCTAATTACAAGTACTTAATTTTTGGAATCTGATTACATAATCCAGATTAGTTGCTACCCAGCTTTGTGCAAGATGTATAGTTATATAAGTGTGTGTTAAACACTGATTCTGATTATTAATGCAAATGTGATCTTAACCGGATGAATTCTTGTGATCATTTGACTCCAGGATCTGCCGCTGCTGAAGATCGAGAGTTTCGTGGTACAGAACTGTGTCACTCGCAGGCAGGATTACTTCAGAAAGTGGCGTGATGTGACGTTTGCCATCCGTGAGTTTGACATGACGGAGATCACGGCTGAAATGTGCCGGCCGAGAGACTGAGAACGACTAACACAAGCACAGCTGGAG
Source organism: Schizothorax lantsangensis (assembly GCA_027422415.1). NCBI lineage: Eukaryota > Metazoa > Chordata > Actinopteri > Cypriniformes > Cyprinidae > Schizothorax > Schizothorax lantsangensis. Next base: position 27,475,174 of record CM049862.1, read on the forward strand.
TTTATTCCCCTGTTTGTGTCTGCTGTGTGGATTAAACAACAGTGTTGAGAAGATTAGACTAAAATATACAGTAATTCAAATATGACTTCAGTCTCACTCTAAATTCTAAATGCAGGTGCTTTTTAATTTTATGAGCACTGATTGTGTAATACAACACTGGACAAACACAACACACACAAACATAGATTATAATGGTTAATCACAATTAGTCTCATTATTTTTTTATGTTACTTGAGGTTTACTGCAAGTGACTTATCTAATAAGACACGTGCATTGCTTTATTTTATGTTTTGTATTTTAATATGTGACCCTGGAGCACAAGAGCAGTCATAAGTAACACAGGTATATTTGTAGCAATAGCCAACAATACATTGTATGGGTCAAAATTATACATTTTTCTTTTATGCCAAAAATCATAAGGATATTAAGTAAAGATCATGTTCCATGAAGATATTTAGTAAATTTCCTACCGTAAATATATCAAAACTTAATTTTTGATTAGTAATATGCATTGCTAAGAACTTCATTTGAACAACTTTAAAGGTGATTTTCTCAATATTTAGATTTTTTTGCTCCCTCAGATTCCAGATTTACAAATAGTTGTATCTCAGCCAAATATTGTCCTATCATAACAAACCATACATCAATGGAAAGCTTTCAGATTATGTATAAACCTTAATTTCGAAAAATTGACCCTTATGACTGGTTTTGTGCTCCAGGGTCACATATTTTAATTTTAACTTGGACAGGGCAACTTTTCCTGGTAAATTAAATTGATTAATTAGACATGACTATGTGGGTTAGCCTTAGATTATGAGTGTAATAACTGATTTTGTTTTATTAAATTTAGAATATTAAAGTAATTAATAATGAAATTATTCGATATGAATGTATCTGATACATTTGATATCAACTGTTTTGCTTGTTGGAGATAATTGAAATGAAATTAAAATAAAACTTAAATGAACAAAATTTGAATATTATGAATATTAATATTTCATGAATAGAAAATGTTATGTTTAAAAAAGCATATTTTGCATTGTAACATCATTTTCATGACAATTAAGCACTCATTTTTTATTAATGTGCTTCCAAAATTGTCATTGTCATCACGGTAATGCAAAACAATATATATATATTATTGTATTTATTCATTATGGTAGTATTTGTGGAACAGCTGTTAAAATGTAAGCAAGCTGAAATGTAAAATTCATCATATTAGAGAGATTCACAATAATTCACAAACAATAGAAATTTAAAAAACTTAAAACGAAACATTCGTAATACATTACAGTCGTGAGAACTCGGGAAGAAAATGTGCTTAATTGCTTTGAAAATAATTCACAATCCAAAAAAAATTAAAATGGCTCTAAAAATAGGATGTTTTTTTCCTATAATTCTCTTGATAAATTATTTGCCTGGTGAGATGGAAAATAGTTCAATTACACCAATTAATGGCAGTCTATAAAGCCTTCAGGTAGTGATGCTTGAATCCCAGCGTTCGTGTGCATCCAGAGCAGAAGCTGTATGTGTGAAGAACAGCAGCGTTCATCAAAGCACGAGCCGTCAGTGTCGCTCTGCTGCTGGGTTTACAGGCAAACACCAGAACCTGCTCATTATATTTACAGCACGGTGCTGCTTCCTGCATGGAAATATTCATGCCTTTTTAGCCTTTATATATATATATATATAATATTCTGATTTATAAGTATATAGTGTGTACAAACACACATCTTGTTTAGTTTATTCATTTATAGAGATAGACAGATAGATGGATAGATAGATAGATAGATAGATAGATAGATAGATAGACAGAAAGACGGATAGAGAGACAGATAGATAGATAGATAGATAGATAGATAGATAGACAGATAGATAGATAGATAGATAGATATATTTAGATAGATAGACAGATAGATAGATAGATATATTTAGATAGATAGACAGATAGATAGATAGATAGAAAGATGGATAGATAGACAGATAGATAGATGGATGGATGGATGGATGGATAGATAGAGAGACAGATAGATAGATAGACAGACAGATAGATAGATAGACAGACAGACAGATAGATAGATAGATAGATAGATAGATAGATAGATAGATAGACAGACAGACAGACAGATAGACAGACAGATAGATAGACAGACAGATAGATAGATAGATATATTTAGATAGAGAGACAGATAGATAGATAGACAGATAGATAGACAGACAGATAGATAGATAGATATATTTAGATAGAGAGACAGATAGATAGATAGATAGATAGATAGATAGATAGACAGACAGACAGACAGACAGACAGATAGACAGACAGATAGATAGACAGATAGATAGATAGATATATTTAGATAGAGAGACAGATAGATAGATAGACAGATAGATAGACAGACAGATAGATAGATAGATATATTTAGATAGAGAGACAGATAGATAGATAGATAGATAGATAGATAGATAGATAGACAGATAGATAGACAGACAGATAGATAGATAGATAGATAGATAGATGGATGGATGGATAGATAGATAGAGAGACAGACAGACAGACAGACAGACAGATAGATGGATGGATGGATGGACAGATAGATAGATAGACAGACAGACAGACAGACAGATAGACAGACAGATAGACAGACAGACAGACAGACAGACAGATAGATAGATAGACAGATAGACAGACAGATAGACAGACAGATAGACAGACAGACAGACAGACAGACAGATAGATAGATAGACAGATAGATAGACAGACAGATAGATGGATAGATAGAGAGACAGACAGACAGACAGACAGACGGATGGATGGATGGATGGACAGACAGACAGACAGACAGATAGATAGATAGATAGATATTATAGTGTTAAGATTTTTGGATTTACAATTTGACGTAATTATTTCTTGTCTTGTTCCCCCATAATATATATATTCTGATCTATCTATATATATATATATATATTCTAAAACAATTTATAATTTCAAAAATTGAATAAAATAAAATATGTAGATCCCCCATGATTTATGAGATTAATTTGTATAATGTCAGCCTTTGAGTCATATTTTTAATATACATGTTATTTTTATGATAAGATTTTAGGATTTACAGTTTTACATAATGAATTCTTAAATATGTATGTGTATCTATCTATCTATGATTAGAATATATACACACATAAATTATATACTCTCATTTATATAATTTATGTGTATATAGTATATAGTGAGATTTAATAATCAAATGCATAATTCCAATATATATATATATATACATGGATAGATAGATAGATTCATATGTATATTGTAAGATTTTACATAATTAGTTCCCTTATAATTCTTGACATAAATTTGTCTGTGGGTGTGTGTATGTTTATATATATATATATATGTATACATATATATTTATTATTATTATTATTATAGGTTTTTATTAAATTAATTTTTTACTATATATATATATATATAAATGGCAAGACAATATGTCTTTGTCCCTCTCACACACACGCGCACACACACGCGCACGCACACACACACACACACACACTCTGTAAATCTCAGGCAGAGTGAAGGCATCTCTCAGCCCCTCCCTTATTCTAGAACACAGGACTTCATGTCATTGTAATTCATGTTGCCTAGCAACATGGGAGTCGTCATAGAGGCCCAACAATAAAGAGATGACATGTACAGTGATGTGCTGAGCGCTTTAACGCCGAGATATGCCTCCGCCATCTTTTCCTGCTCATCTGTGCTCGAAGGGATCAGAATTAGAAACGCCATTTAAATGCTCTTCGAGTGACATCTTATCACGTCGCACCGTCAGCCCTCGGATACGCATTATCTAGCTTAAATCAAACCTCTTGTTGACTCCTTTGTGAGCGTTATGCATTTTACAAAACATGTTAGTGGTATATAAATGCATGATGGGGTGTTTTGCACAAATAAAGGACACGCACAAGAAATCACAGTTCAAAAAGGATCACATTTAATCAACAAGCCATCCTAAGAGTCTCTTATTCATCAAGACAGTGAGGCGTCACAACAGCAATAAACAAAGTTATTTTCTTAAAGTCTTTAGTTAAAAACAAAACACTTTTCTACCCATGCAACAGAAAGGTGGTTTAAAGGAACTGTTCGCTCAAAAACGAACCTTTTGTCGCCATTTACTCGCCTCGAAACCTGTATGACTTGCTTTCTTCCTTGGAAGAGGAACATTTTTCAGGAATATCCTGGTTGTTCCTTTCAATCAAATGAAAGAAGAGGTCAAATGTGACAAAAAAAATGTTGATAGTGAAAATGTGTCAATCTTTTCACAAAACCGAATTCAGAGAACCCATAATATAGTGCATTAATCGTATGGACTGCTTTATAAACCTAAACCTGTATGACTTACTTTTGTGGAACAAGGTGAATTTTTAAAGAATATCCTGGATGATCAGATTAAATGGGAAATCAGATGGTTGTTTGTGACTTTTCCCAACACAAAACTGACTTCAGAGAACCTATAATATAGTGCATTAATCGTATGGACTTACTTTCTTCTGTGGAACAAAGTGAATTTTCCAAGAATATCCTGGTTGATCAAATGAAATGGGAAGTCAGATGGTTGTTTGTGACTAAAACATGTGTCTTTTCCCAATGCAAAACTGACTTCAGAGAACCTATAATGTAGTGCATTAATCGTATGGACTTATGGAATTTTTCAAGAATATCCTGGTTTTTCCTTTCAATCAAAAGAAAGGGAGGTCAAATGGTTGTTTGTGACTAAAAATGTATTTTCCCGACACACAACTATCATGTGAGTTCAGATAACCTATAATATAGTGCATTAGCCGTATGGACTGCTTGTATAAACCTAAACCTGTATGATTTTCTTTCTTCTGTGGAATAAGGTGAATTCTTGAAGAATATCCCGGTTGATCAAATCAAATGGGAAGTCAAATGGTTGTTTGTGACTAAATGTGTCTTTTCCCAACACAAAACTGACTTCAGAGAACCTATAATGTAGTGCATTAATCGTATGGACTCTTTTACAATGCTTTTATGCTGTTTGTTTTGTCATTTTAGAGTTTGACAGAGCTCATTCGCTTCAATGCGTGCTCTTCAAATAACCTCCTTTTGTCTTCCGTAGAAGCAAGCAAGTGATCAGAACGATAGGAGGGTAAATGACGACCATATATTCGATTTCAGGTGAACTGTTCCTTTAAGCTCGGATGGGGTCCTGATACGACTGAATTCAAGTCCCTGTTTCTCTACATCCGTTGGTGTTTGGTTGAGGTGAGGTCAGTTTGAGACCCAGAGACTTGCCCTCGACGTCTCTCCAGTGGGGCATGTGCACCTGGATGCCCCCAGTGCGGGCCACAGTGAGTCCTGAGGGGAAGGGTAGATTGTAGGTGTATGACCTGCAGTTCTTCTAGTGTTTGAGTCCGGTTGTATGATGTGGATCGTGGCGGGTTCTTCAGAAGAACCAGCGGAAAGTGTCGGCGGCTCCTGCTGAAGGTGCTCTCTGAGGAAAGACACACGAGACAGTGGGAATTCTGGAGAGATTCCATTTAAGCTTGATATAATGACCCAGTTAATCACAGAAATTATGTGTTAGATGTTTGTACAATGGTGTGAATCATCTTAGCAATGAGATGCAATGATTCAAAATATTGATTCATCGAAAATAAGAATTAAATTGGGAAAACGAAAAAACAGACCAACCCGACCATCTGTATGTAAAGGCCCTCGCAACTGCGTTTCCGTTAGCTGAGACGACAGTTTATGAAACGATTATTGTTGGCTCTTTGACGAAATGCTTTTGTTTCTCTTTGGATAAAAGCATCTGTTAAATGCATAAATGTAATTATGAAACATTTAGTCACTGCCTGGATTTGATCAAAGTTTGAGGATTGAACAGCAAGAGTTTTGTTGGAGACACTTAGTAGCATGTAAACTAGTTGTCCAAGAGTACGCATTTTGTACTAATCTCGTCAGTGTTTTCTCTGACACGCTGGTCTACTGTGGGTTCATTGATTGCATATTGCTCTGGGTAGATGTCTTCGATATCTAGTTTACTTGCTACTAAGGCATTTCTGTAGCTCAAAAAGTAGAGCATGCCATTGGTGACACCAAGGTTTTGGGTTCAGTTCCCAGGGAATGCATGAACTGATAAAAATATATATCAGGAATTCAGTTTTCAGTCGTTTTGGATAAAAGCGTCTACCAAATATATGTATATATACATGTATATATACATAAATGTAATGTCAAACAGTTCCTGGAGCCTCCCCAGGACTGCACATCTTGGATTTTTTCCTTAATTAGTATTATATGGAGACATCCCAAATGCAGTGCCAAGGAGACTCCAAACAAACTCTTAAAGCCCGTCCACACCAAGAACGATAACTATAATGGTAAGTTTTATTTCTTTGAGAATAGTGAAGTCCACACCACAACTATATCAACACAGAGAAACAGTATTGTTGGAATCACTTTCAGAATATTTTTTTTCCAGGTGGTGAATGATAAAAACAGCCACATGGGATCCATCCGACTTTAAAGCGGCAGAACACAAAACTTCAATGCACGCTTAAAATAAACAGAACATCATCGTTATTGGGGTGAACAGGCCTTTAAAATCTTCCTGTCTAAAGGTGCGTTCAAATTTACCATAGTTCAGAAAATTTTCACAGGCGAAATCCAGTCATTTCAATGGGAAAGATAATTGATTTGAAAGTCACTTTGACCCCTCTACACTTTTAATAATAGAGCTAATGCGATCACTTTTTTAATTGCCGGTTCTTGGCCAGATTAAGCTCTCCACAACTAGATCTGATGGTACTGGACTGGTTTGTGATGGTCTGATCTTGATTCTGGTGAGTTGTGTTAGCGGGTTGTGAATAGATTAAGCTGTCTTTGTATTATTACAGAGAACTTACAACATGTTGCCTCATCTCTCAGCCTTCAATACCGGCTGTGTGTGTGTGTGTGTGTGTGTGTGTGTGTGCGAGAGCGATAAAGTGTGTGCTTGAGTCTAAGGGCATTTTTCCAGCCTAAGAGGGCTCAAACCATCAGCTAACACACACACACACATTAATGCATGATGGTTAATTATGGCCGCTTGTGCCAAGACTGGGCTCTACTCCAAACCCCCAGCCACATCATTCCCAATTAAACAGCCCACTTCAATAGACCTCCCGGTATATGTGTGAGTGCGTGCGTGAATCCCACCTCCATCGTGCTGCCTGGTTTCTTCTTGAGTTCTTCACACTTTCTGAACTTGCAGATCTGATGACCCGTCTTTCTGTTTCGACAGGAGCTGCATACACCGCAGTTAATGAGCCTCCTGCAGGGGGCGCAGACGCCACAGCGTTTACGTTTGCGCTTAGCCGCTCCGCTACCGTTGCTGCTAGCGCTGCTGCAGCTGCCGTTGGCATTTCCGTTAAGGGCGGCAGGTGAACCGGAGCAGGACGAGCCACTGTGCTGGCAGTCCGCTGCCACGTTGGCGATCTGAAATGCGCTGTCTGACATCGTGACCCCCGACGACCCTGCACCGGAGTGAAGCGTCGTCATGACGATGACCCCCGGCGGGAGCGACAGACCCCCCAATGGGGGCATCCCTCCGAATGTCCCGCCTCGGTCCGCTTCTCCGGGCGGCACAGATGGCGGACACTTCAGCCGGTTCATGCAATCGGCCCCCGTTACGGGAAGACCGCGGCATTGCTCCGCGGCCAGCGGCGACAGGAAGTTGTCAGCGCCCATCGAGAGGGCGGAGTCTTGTGGAATGTGTTTGCCGGACATGTGCATGTTCACAGGCTCCGCCCTCGACATGCCAGTCCGATGTGTGTGAGGTCCGTTTACGTTAACCGCGGTGGGCTTTCGCCCCCACAGCATGGCGTTGTCGCAGGGCCAGGGCGGCATCGCCGATAGGCGGGCTGAGGGGAAAAGGGGCGTGGCAATTCGCGCGATTTTGGCGGTCTGGGGAAACGGGGCCGCGCCGGCCGTGCTGTTCTTATAGAAGGTGGCAAAAGAGCGGTAGCGCTCCATCTGCGCGCTGTAGTCCAACACGGGGTTCATGCACGAGTCGATCTGTAGAGGAAAGTCCCGCCCGGGGGTGGGGTTGTAGTTGTGGGTGTGGCCGTGGGCGTGGCCATGAGCGTGTGGGGTTTCCATGCACACACTACTGCTCATGTTCGCCATCAGAGCAAAACAAACACACACTAACGCCCAACCATCCACGGCAGTGGCCCTGTGGAGGAAAGAGAGGAGGTGGAGGTGAACCGAGATGTTCATCAACTACAACGAAGCGGAATATCAATTCAGAAATCTTTCCTTTATTCACAGACAATATTTAGTCAAATCCTAAAGGATGTATAGAAACTAGAATAATGTTATTTTAGAACCAAAATGAATCACTTAAGAGTCAGTTAAGAATCAAAATAAGATCCTAAGATTATGAAAAACAAAAACCTTTGAAAGAATTATGAAATCAAATCTTATTTGACTCTTCGTAATTGATTCTCATTGTGTTCCAAAATTAAATATAGATTGAAAATTCTCATTTTAAAACTGTACACATGAGATTCGGTCAATTTTTTATTAAAACTAAGAAAAACGTGGGTTGGATAAATAGCAAAGGTTTTTTTATGCATTTATGTAGTTTTAATGCTCATTGTTTCTTCTCAGTTCTTCAATTATAATGCATCTATAACGCAGTTAAATAATAAAGGATGTACACAAAATTGCATAATGAATATTTTGGAACCAGATTTAAACAATATTAATGTCATAAAAAATAAGAATCCACTAAGAAAACAAGATCCTAAACTAAAATGATGAAAAAC
>CM049862.1:27486502-27491502 GCA_027422415.1 Schizothorax lantsangensis
AAATCTTAAAGCTGTCTACTCCATCTACACCTCTGTTTATTCTCTGGAGGGATTCTTCTGGACAAAAGAAAGATGATGATGATGTGTACGTGTATGTTTACTTAGATAAACGGGATATACAAATGATCTCCAGTCCAGACTGTGACACACAGATAAATATGATTCATAAAGAAAGTAAATAATGTTTAAGGTGTGTGTCTTAGTCTGTGGCTATTATAATGAGCTTTATAACACTCTGTTATGTCATAGCTGTCTCATTCTGAGTCATAAACAGCAGATGTGTTTACAGTAAACATGTACAGTCAGACAGAAGCATCGTAATGCTTCCTAATAACTTTTTATTATTATTATTATTCATGTCATTTGACACAATCGCAGCTAACAAAATAATGTTCTAAGCACATTTAGCTACCGTTTCCATTACGTTTTTAAATTTTTTAAAAGTCAACATTAAGAAAACATTTAATTTTATTATGTTGTAAATTAGGGCTGCAAAAGCATTAATCATAAAAGATTATGTTTATGTACTATATGTGTGTGTACGGTGTATATTTAATATGTATATATAAATACACACACATACATGTATATATTAAGTAAAAATATGTTAGATTTATATATAAAATATATTATATACAAGTATATACCGGTCAAAGGTTTTTGATCAGTACGATTTTTAATGTTTTTAAAGAAGTCTCTTCTGCTCACCAAGCCTGCGTTTATTTGATCCGAAGTACAGAAAAAACTGTAAAATTTTGAAATATTTTTACTATTTAAAATAACTGTTTTCTATTTGAATATATTTTAAAATGTAATTTATTCCTGTGATTTCAAAGTGAATTTTCAGCATCATTCTCCAGTCACATGATCCTTCAGAAATCATATTAATACTCATATAATTATCTGATTTGCTGTCCAAAAAACTTTTTTTATTATTATTATTATGTTGAAAACAGCTGAGTATAATTTTTCAGGTATCTTTAATGAATAGAAAGTTCAGAAGAACAGCATTTATCTGAAATAGAATTAATTTGTAACATTATAAATGTATTTATCATCACTTTCGATCGATTTAAAGCATCCTTGCTAAATAAAAGTATTAATTTCTATAATTTCTTTACCAAAAAATTTTTTTAATTATACTGACTCCAAGCTTTTAAATGGTGTTTAGTGTATAATGTTACAAAAGCTTTTTATTTCAGATAAATGCTGATCTTTCTATTCATCAAACAATCCTGAAAAAAAATTACTCGACTGTTAATAAATATTAATGATAATAATAAACGTTTCTTGAACAGCAAATCAGAATGATTTCTGAAGGATCATGTGACTGGAGAATGATGCTGAAAATTCACTTTGAAATCACAGGAATAAATTACATTTTAAAATATATTCAAATAGAAAACAGTTATTTTAAATAGTAAAAATATTTCAAAATTTTACTGTTTTTTCTGTACTTCGGATCAAATAAATGCAGGCTTGGTGAACAGAAGAGACTTCTTTAAAAACATTAAAAATCGTACTGATCAAAAACCTTTGACCGGTAGTGTACATACAAATATTTATTTTAAATATATACATATATCTGTGTGTGTATATACATAATAAATATACACAGTACACACACATATAGTATGTAAACATGAACTTTATTTTGAATGCGATTAATCGTTTTGCAGCTCTAGTATGTTATTTTAAATGTTTTCAAAATCAGCTTAAAATTACTGAAAGAATGTTTGTTATAACTTTGATGAAACATTCCTTGTTTGCTTAGAAACTAAATGATGAATTTCTCTTTCTGAAAATATTTCTAAATTCCTAAAAGATATTTCTAATCATACAGTTCATGACACTCGCTGCTAGATTTCAAGACTCCCAGATTTCTGAAAGTCACTTCTCAGTTAAACATAAGATGCAAATCTGTGCTGATTGTAGACAGCAGCTCACACGTGTTCCTCAGTCCAGCTCCTGCTGTGTCTGATCTCAGAGCTGTTCTGATGCGTCTGCAGCATCTGTCCATGTGAACATAGAGTTCAGACGCTCTGACCGGCTGTGTCTGATCTCAGAGCTGTTCCGATGCGTCTGCAGCATCTGTCCATGTGAACATAGAGTTCAGACGCTCTGACCGGCCGTGACTGATCTCAGAGCTGTTCTGATGCGTCTGCAGCATCTGTCCATGTGAACATAGAGTTCAGACGCTCTGACCGGCCGTGACTGATCTCAGAGCTGTTCCGATGCGTCTGCAGCATCTGTCCATGCGAACATAGAGTTCGGACGCTCTGACCGGCCGTGACTGATCTCAGAGCTGTTCCGATGCGTCTGCAGCATCTGTCCATGTGAACATAGAGTTCGGACGCTCTGACCGGCCGTGACTGATCTCAGAGCTGTTCCGATGCGTCTGCAGCATCTGTCCATGCGAACATAGAGTTCGGACGCTCTGACCGGCCGTGACTGATCTCAGAGCTGTTCCGATGCGTCTGCAGCATCTGTCCATGCGAACATAGAGTTCGGACGCTCTGACCGGCCGTGACTGATCTCAGAGCTGTTCCGATGCGTCTGCAGCATCTGTCCATGCGAACATAGAGTTCGGACGCTCTGACCGGCCGTGACTGATCTCAGAGCTGTTCCGATGCGTCTGCAGCATCTGTCCATGCGAACATAGAGTTCGGACGCTCTGACCGGCCGTGACTGATCTCAGAGCTGTTCCGATGCGTCTGCAGCATCTGTCCATGCGAACATAGAGTTCGGACGCTCTGACCGGCCGTGACTGATCTCAGAGCTGTTCCGATGCGTCTGCAGCATCTGTCCATGCGAACATAGAGTTCGGACGCTCTGACCGGCCGTGACTGATCTCAGAGCTGTTCCGATGCGTCTGCAGCATCTGTCCATGCGAACATAGAGTTCGGACGCTCTGACCGGCCGTGACTGATCTCAGAGCTGTTCCGATGCGTCTGCAGCATCTGTCCATGCGAACATAGAGTTCGGACGCTCTGACCGGCCGTGACTGATCTCAGAGCTGTTCCGATGCGTCTGCAGCATCTGTCCATGCGAACATAGAGTTCGGACGCTCTGACCGGCCGTGACTGATCTCAGAGCTGTTCCGATGCGTCTGCAGCATCTGTCCATGCGAACATAGAGTTCGGACGCTCTGACCGGCCGTGACTGATCTCAGAGCTGTTCCGATGCGTCTGCAGCATCTGTCCATGTGAACATAGAGTTCAGACGCTCTGATCTGATCTCAGAGCTGTTCCGATGCGTCTGCAGCATCTGTCCATGCGAACATAGAGTTCAGACGCTCTGACCGGCCGTGACTGATCTCAGAGCTGTTCCGATGCGTCTGCAGCATCTGTCCATGCGAACATAGAGTTCAGACGCTCTGAATCTCAGAGCTGTTCTCTGCAGCATCTGTCCATGCGAACATAGAGTTCAGACGCTCTGACCGGCCGTGACTGATCTCAGAGCTGTTCTCTGCAGCATCTGTCCATGTGAACATAGAGTTCAGACGCTCTGACCGGCCGTGACTGATCTCAGAGCTGTTCTCTGCAGCATCTGTCCATGTGAACATAGAGTTCAGACGCTCTGACCGGCCGTGACTGATCTCAGAGCTGTTCTGATGCGTCTGCAGCATCTGTCCATGTGAACATAGAGTTCAGACGCTCTGACCGGCCGTGACTGATCTCAGAGCTGTTCTGCGTCTGCAGCATCTGTCCATGTGAACATAGAGTTCAGACGCTCTGACCGGCCGTGACTGATCTCAGAGCTGTTCTGATGCGTCTGCAGCATCTGTCCATGTGAACATAGAGTTCAGACGCTCTGACCGGCCGTGACTGATCTCAGAGCTGTTCCGTCTGCAGCATCTGTCCATGTTAGAGTTCAGACGCTCTGATGACTGATCTCAGAGCTGGAAGCATCTGTCCATGCATAGAGTTCAGACGCTCTGACCGGCCGTCTCAGAGAGCAGCATCTGTCCATGTTCCAAGAGCTGTTCTCAGCATCTGCCATGTTCTGATGACTGATCTCAGAGCTGCCAGCATCTGTCCATGCGAACATAGAGTTCAGACGCTCTGACCGGCCGTGTCTGATCTCAGAGCTGTTCTCAGCATCTGTCCATGTGAACATAGAGTTCAGACGCTCTGACCGGCCGTGACTGATCTCAGAGCTGTTCTGAGCAGCATCTGTCCATGTGAACATAGAGTTCAGACGCTCTGACCGGCCGTGACTGATCTCAGAGCTGTTCTGATGCGTCTGCAGCATCTGTCCATGTGAACATAGAGTTCAGACGCTCTGACCGGCCGTGTCTGATCTCAGAGCTGTTCTGATGCGTCTGCAGCATCTGTCCATGTGAACATAGAGTTCAGACGCTCTGACCGGCCGTGACTGATCTCAGAGCTGTTCTGATGCGTCTGCAGCATCTGTCCATGTGAACATAGAGTTCAGACGCTCTGACCGGCCGTGACTGATCTCAGAGCTGTTCTGATGCTGTTTCACTGAGATTTCACTTCTGATTCAGAGCATACCTAACCTTTTTTTTTTTTTTTTTAGGATTTCAGGATTTCAAAAGTTACAGGAGCTGGACTTTTTTAATATATTTTTGCTCACAATTTTTAATCAAATATTTTAGAGCTTAGAATATGTATAAAATCTGTATTCGTAATAAAAAAGCCAGTGGTGTTTTAAGATTTTATTAATTTTGCATGACTTTTCCAGTTGTTCATGATTTATATGAGAATTAAGGATAAGGACTTTAAAAATATATATTTTTAGTCAAAATTTCTACCAAAATAAAATATTTTATAGCTTGGAATAAATAGTAAAATCCATATTCATTATAAAAATGCACATGTCGTTTTACAATTTTAATAATGACTTAATATTTAAGTAATTTAATTTTATAATTAAATTCTAAAATTAATAATGATTTTCCAGTTGTTCATGGTTTACTAATTAAGAATCAGGATTTAAAAAAATATTTTATGCACAGTTTATGAAATATGTAATAT
>CM049862.1:27501502-27504002 GCA_027422415.1 Schizothorax lantsangensis
TCTTAGCAATGCATATTACTAATCAAAAATTAAGTTTTGATATATTTACGGTAAGAAATTTACAAAATATCTTCATGGAACATGATCTTAATATCCTAATGATTTTTGGCATAAAAGAGAAATGTATAATTTTGACCCATACAATGTATTGTTGTCTATTGCTACAAATATACCTGTGTTACTTATGACTGCTTTTGTGCTGCAGGGACACATATGTAAGTATATAAATATATGCAGAATAATATATAAGTATTATATAAAAGATTATAAAAATATAATATACGTACATATTTATACATATTTACACTCAAAAATCAGTGTAAAGATTAAAATGAGATATTACATTTTGCATTAATTATATTTTTTATTTTATTTAGTGATCATTGTTATTTTGTTATTTGCTATTTTTAATTAATACAATTTCAATGTAATTTAAATAAATAAATAATATGCAATTATTTTATATATAATCATATAGTAATAATGTCATTAAATATTATATATATATATATATATATATATATATAATTATTTGTAGGTTACATTTTAATAGTATAGTTGATTATATTATTAATTATAATTATAATATATATTTATTATATAAATATAAAAAAATATTATTCAAATAATATTTTAATTATATCTATGTATTAATGACCATTATATATATCTTTTTTTTTTATATTGCTGAATTATTTTTTACATTATACTGCATTTAATTATCATAAACTCTAAACATTTGTGTTTTCCAGATAAAAAGTTTTCATCTATTTGCTATGACAAGCCCGGACACAAGAAATGCAAGTGCACACCGAGTGTTAATGGAAAGGGTTACGACTGTAAATGTAAGTGTGTGTGTGTGTGTGTGTGTGTGTGTGTGTGTGTGTGTGTGATTTATGCCATCGATTGACAGTGTTTTCTGTGTGTTTAAGTGACGCTGTGTGTGTTTCAGCTGTTCTTAAAGTCACCATTGAGCCTGCAAGACCAGTCGAAGTCACAGTCAGCCCGACAACCGTCTCCACGGCAACAACTCCCATGACAACCAACAGAAAAACAACTACAACAACAACCACGACGACAACTACAGCCACTCCCACTACTACCGTTACCATAGCAACTTCTGTTCCGACAAGCACTGCCATGACGACAGTAACACCGGCTACTGTTGCTATAGCAACAACAGCAAAAGCTACAGCTACAACAACAACTACTACAGCCCTCACAACTGTTGCTATGACCACAAGTCCAACTACAACGTTGACATCATCGGCACCGACAACTACAGACACGCCTCCAACAACAACCTCCATCAAAACAACAACAACAACAACAACAACAAGCACACAGATGAGCTCAACTACAACACTAGACAACCACATTCACAGAAAGAACACCGCCAAACCACGAGGAGACGTACACAGTGAGATCTATTCATGTCTCTTCTGCATTTATATGATCAAAAATACAGTCAAAATTATGAAATATTATTATAATGTAAATCAGCTGTATTCTATGTGAATATGTGTTAAACTGTAATTTATTTCTGTGATCAAAGCTGTATTTTCAGCATCATTACTGCAGTCTTCAGTGTCACATGATCTTCAGAAATCATAATAATATGCTGATTTGCTGCTCAAGAAACATTTCTGATTATTATCAATGTTGAAAACAGCCCAATATTTTTCTGGAAACTTATTAAACATAAAAAATTGCATTTTTCACAAAAACTAATAATTGAATCAAAGTCAGTGTTATTTTAGCATCACTGAGTAACTATTATAGTTATTATTAATATCTTTCATTAGTTTTTATTTTTATATTTCCCATTTCAAGTTTAAAAGTTTTACTAATTTTATTGGCTTTTTGACATTTGTTATAGTTTTAGTTTTATTTATGTATTTGTTTAATATAAATACGTTTTTGTACATCAATTTAAACAAAATTAAAATGAAAAATGTTGCCTTGGCTACTAACTGAAACATAAAAAAGGCTTATATATATATATATTATTTTGTTATTAAATATAAGAAGCATAAGATGCACTATATATATAGATCATAACTCTGATCAGGCTTTTATATATATATATATAATTTTTATTTTGGTTAATTTTTTGTTTTTAGTATTAGTTAACTATAAAAAGCCTGATCAGAGTTATGAATTAATTCATTAAAATGATTCAACGGATAAACAGTAAATGCATTAAACTCTAAGGCCTAAATTTCATGTACTGAAATTTTAAAGTATCATGAAAATAGACTTCTAAAATTGTGGATATTTGCTGTTATTTCCATACAGTCAGTTAAACAGTAATTGTGTGTCTGTTCATTCACTAGATTAGTTCTGATTGGTCAGTTTGTCTCTTTTAGTTCCACGTTCTGAGAACAATCTGTTTGACTTCGACGTCGAGCTGGGAAACACAGAGGAGTTCACACGAGACGATCCAGGTACCATTCACACTTTATACACAAAACAGAGGAAACGAGACGACGAGGACCTT
>CM049862.1:27516502-27594002 GCA_027422415.1 Schizothorax lantsangensis
TATGGAGTCTTATTGTAAATAATCTTATTACTGTAATATTTAATTGAGTGTTTCAGGTGCTAAACACACCCACTTTAATAACTTAATTTGTGTACTTAAAATTATGCATAATGTACAATAATACCCCAAAGCTTTTCCAGAAGATCTGAATGTTGTGCATGCTGTTGTGTGTCTGTGCTTTGAGCTTGTGTTTGTTCAGCACAATGTCTGTATAGTTATTGTTAACTAAAACTATTAAAACAATTTTCATTTATTTAAATAAAGCGTCATTTAAAATATAAATATTGAAACAAAAAAAACTAAATTATAAATTAAACTAAAACTATAAGTACTACTATAAGTACAAAAAATTACTAATACAACAACTGAAATAAATATAAAATGAATTAATAAAAAATAATTTAAAAAAGCAAAAACTAATAAAATAACAAAAGCACATAACAAAATTACTAAAATTAAAATGAAAACTGAAAATATGAAAAAAAGTATACTATAATCATATATAAATAATATTAAAATGATTTTAGATTATATTATAGGCTCATGTATGCCTGTGTGTTCATGTATTAATGTGAAGAGAGAGGTGATCTTGTGGCTTGAGTAAGTGTGTGTGTGTGTGTGTGTGTGTGTGTGTGTGTGTGTGTGTGTGTGTGTGTGTGTGTGTGTGTGTGTGTGTGTGTGTGTGTGTGTGTGTGTGTGTGTGTGTGTGTGTGTGTATTTATAGTGTGTGGGGGTGGAGGATTGTAGGCAGCTGTTAAACTCTCTCCTAAACACACACCCGATAACACCAGGACTGGAACTGTGCCAGACGTATTTATGAATTAATTCACTCTGTGTCTCAGGTGCAGATGTCTGATAACAGACCTCATGGATCCAGATCAGATCCTCAGGATCAGCAGATGATGGAGTATTTCACACAGCAGGTCCTGCTCCTCAAGGGGAAAGCCAGTGAGACAATCACACACACACATGCACACACACACACACACACACACACACACACACACACACACACACACACACGCTCACATACTCACACACACACACACACACACACACACACACACACATGCACACACACTCACATACTCACACTTTGTGCATATTTACTTTCTCAAAAAAACTCATTCTGTATAATTTATAAGCTTTTGGAAATATGGGGACATGTGGTAATGTCCTCATAAATCACCTAATACCATTGTAATACATATGTCATACCCATGTCATTATACAAACTTGTGTCCTCATATATCACAAAAACATGCACACACACACACACACACACTGATATTCCTATTATTATGGGTTCATTCCATAGGCGCAATGGTTGTTCTACTGTACAAACTGCACTGTAAAAAATTTGACCGTAAATTACTGTAAACTAGTTGCATTATTTTCACAGTAAATTGCTGTATGTAAATTACTGTAAACTAGTTACATTACTTTCACAGTAAGTTACTGTATCATTTTTACAGTAAATAATTTTGAAATGACAGCTGTATACTGTGACCTCACAGTAGTTATTCCATACTGTGATTTAGCAGTTTGCTCCTGTAGAATTACTGTATTTAGCTGTGGAGTTACAGTTAATGCCATCAGATTACTGCAATTTAGCAGTATTCTGCTGTAGAATTACAGTGTAAACTGTAATAGTAATGCATCTGTTACGACACGTGAGTCATGGGGATCCATTTGCAAGGCTTTATTAACATGAGTGGTCGGAAACAAGCATGGATCAAACAGGTATATAGAGGGCAAGACAGAAGAGTAGTCCTAGGGCAAGCGTGGGTCGACGATCAGCAAACAATATCCAACAAGGGCTAGGCAGAGAGATAATCCAGGTATACGAGCAATAATCCAAACGAGATGCGAACAGAGTCCACAGGGCAAGGCTATAAGGGTAAATCCAGAAAACACGGGAAGGAATCAAACACGGGAAAACTAACAACTAGGAACGCTCTGTAGAGTAGCTATGGCTAAACAATACTCGTCGTTATCCGAGAGGAAGTCCAAGGCTTATAAAGTGTGTGTGATTGGGTGATGGTGATTGTGAGATAGTTCTCAGGTGTGAGCGTGATCAGTGCGAACAGCTGTGTCAGTGCAGTGGATGATGGGAAATGCAGTTCGATGGTGAATGGCAACAGTAATGTGGTGTAAGAGTCAATGTGGTGAACGAGTGACCTCTGGAGGTGAGTGAACGGAAGTGCATGGACAGGATTCGTGACAGCAACGCAGTAGCCAGTATTGTGTTTTTAATTTACTATCAAATTTATTGTTAATTAAAAACATTTAATTTAAAATGTACTGTTAATTTATTATTTTATCTGTTAACCCATTCAATAACCTATAACACTGGAAAGATATGTTCAATTCAAATAAACAAAAACAATCAATTGTACACATTTATATTCACATTCCAGCAAAGAGGTTCAGACGGTCACGCTTCTCTCCATCGAACCAGGACACACTGTAGAACATATTCAGTGATCATCTTACTGCATGACTACATCTTTTTCTATCGCCCTACACCCTAAACTACCCCTCACACTAAACTACAGGCCAAAACACTGCCCTGGTTTGTTTTTATTGTTGCAATGTTTGCACATATTTGTTTGATTGTTTCTGTTTGTTTTTTATGTTTGTTCATGTTGTTCGTTCATTTGTTTTTTTGTGTTTATTTGATTGTTTTTACATTTGTTGTTTTCGTTTTTGTTGATTTTGCATGGTTTATTTGTTTCTGTTTCCATGTGTTGTTTATCTTGTGTTTGTTTGTTTGTTTTTTTAATGATTAAAAACATGTTTTTCATGTTTGTTGTTCATTTGTTGACCTGCATTGTTTATATGTTTGATTGCATATGTTTTCATCCCTTTTGTTTTTCTTGTGTTTGTTGTTTATGTTGACTTGCATTGTTAATATGTTTGATTGTTTCTGTTTTTTTTGTGTTTATTTGATTGATTTTATGTTTGTTAATATGCTTGTTGTTCATGTTGATCATGCATTGTTTCTGTATTTGATTGTTTGTGTTTTTGTGTTTGTTTGCGGTGCTGTAGTGCTGCAGTCGTCCGTGAGGGAAGAGAAGAAACTGCTGGTTGAAAATGCCAAACTGAAGAAAGACATCGATGGTCTGAAGAAGCTCCTGCAGGATACACAGAAGAGGAAATCAGGTACTTTAAAACACACAAATGCATGAGAAAACCAATGTGCAATTCCTGTAGAGCATGTGAGATGCACAGCAGTAGCACATACCTGTGTGTGTGTTTCAGTAAAGCTGCATCAGGAGAGAGCTCTGACGGCAGCGATCGCATCTAAAACCGCGCTGCTGGGTGAAACGGCCCCTCCGTCCCAAACGACCCCGTCCAGCCGGTCAGAGACGAGCGCCGCACACACTCGACCTGACGGGAGACGCAGGAGAGAGAGGAGAGGTGAGCCGGAGGAGTCCAACATCAAGAAAACAACACCATTGTTATATCGTTTAATTTCAAATCATTACTGCTGAACTTTCAAAGAATCACATTTTTGGCACAAAGCACTAGGATGTGTTCCTGTAGCTCAAACTGTAGAGCATGGCGCTCGCAACACCACAGTCATGGGTTCGATTCCCAGGGAATGCATGAACTGATCAAATGCATCTTGAATGCAATGCAAGGCGCTTTAGATTAAACTGTCTGCCAAATGCATTAATCTCAATGCAACAATCATAGACATGAGGGACCCCTAATACTCAGATTAGTGGTAAATAAATACATACATGTCTATTTATATTTTCTATGTATGTACATATATATATATATATGTGTGTGTGTGTGTGTGTATGTGTATATATATATATATATATATATATGTGTGTGTGTGTGTGTATATATTTATGTGTGTGTGTGTATATATATATATATATGTGTGTGTGTGTGTGTGTATGTATATATATATATATATATATATGTGTGTGTGTGTGTGTGTGTGTGTGTGTGTATATATATATATATGTGTGTGTGTGTGTGTGTGTGTGTATATTTATGTGTGTGTGTGTGTGTGTGTATATATATATATACATGTATATATGTGTGTGTATATATTTATATATGTGTGTGTGTGTGTGTATATATATATATAGTATATATATATATATATATATATATATGTGTGTGTGTGTGTGTATATATATATATATATATATGTGTGTGTGTGTGTGTGTGTGTGTATGTATATATATTCAGATATATGTATATATATGTGTGTGTGTGTGTATATATATATATATTGTGTGTGTGTGTGTGTGTGTGTGTATGTATATATATTTAGATATATGTATATATATATATATATATATATATATGTGTGAGTGTGAGAGTGTGTGTGTGTGTGTGTGTGTATATATATATATATGTTGTGTGTGTGTGTATGTATATATATTTAGATATATGTATATATGTGTGTGTATATATGTGTGTGTGTGTGTACTGTATATACACTTTATTTATTTACTTTTATATTGTTTCTACGTTTTTTATATATTACAATACAATATAATATAATATAATAAAATATTGTGTGTCTGTGAAATTGGGAAATAACTGATGGGAAATTCTTAAAAATGTGAATTTGTCTTTGTACATAAAAATGTATAAAAATAACATGATAAACAAATATATGACTCAAAATGATTATGAAATACTTATGTATTAATTTATGAAAGGCGTCATTTTATTTACATATATAAAATACTTTGTATTAATTTATGAAAGGCATAATTTTCAGTTACATATATGAATATGTTTTGCATTAATTTATGAAAGGTGTATTTGCATAAGTATGTAGAAGTCTTAAGTTTTGGTTTAGTATCTTTCTATATACATTAAATTTAATAATGGAAGTGTTATGCAGAAAGAGTTGCTAAAATAAGCTAAAGACTTCAGCCAAAACTTTCTTCAGTTAATATGTAAAATGATGCATAATTATTATGAATTTGTGCCTGAAATAAAGTCTTGTTGATGATAAATTAGCGTTCTTAAGGCCTGGGCTCACAGGCTTGTATTTAATAATTACCCTAAAGTGCCAACTTACAGTATGTTTAGCATTATATGGTTATAATATGGATGTAAATGCATGCAAACTTTATACATGAGTGATTTGTATTGAGAGCTTTGTGTGTGGGTTCAGGAGAGTCGTGTTTGTGTCTCAGGTCTGACCGGTTCTGAGTCCGCATGCGCTCTGATGGGAGAGCAGAAACCTGACGTGACCCGTCTGGACCTGCGGGTCGCACGCGTTCTGGACGTCCGCAAACATCCAGACTCAGAATCACTGTACGTCCAGGAGGTGGAGCTAGGAGAACACGCCCCCAGAACCGTGGTCAGCGCACTGACCAATCACGTGCCTCCAGAGCAGGTCAATCTCATTAACAATCAACTTCATCTCCAAAGAACCATCTATCAACTCAAAAAATTAATCAATAAATTTATTATATAGTGAATATAAACAGCTGCTTACTACATAATTGAAATATTTAGGACATAAATCACATGCAGAATTTATTTTTTAATAATATTATTGGATTACTTAAATCGAAAGCATGTTAATGTTGTAAACAGTGTAGTTGAAATAATTTGCAAAAACAGATAACATAAAAATGTTCAAAAATCATGTTTTCTATCCTACATTCTAATTATTATCAATCAAACTGCAGTTGGATTGATTTGATTTAAATAATAATAACTAAAAAATTACAGCTAACTAACATAACACAATAAAAAAACATGATTTAGGAAAATTAATAGTTAACTGTTTTTGCAAATAAACTCTTTAAATATACCCTATCATTTAAATATTAAGAGTCAAAATTGTCGAAAAGCAAATATTTTCTATTCTTGATATTTTCTATTTATTATATATTCATAAATTTAGTTTTTTAAAGTATGTAGAAAACTATGAAAAATAAATGACCACAATATATGAAAATAAATTAACATTAAATAATAATTAACATATTTTTATACATGTATTTTCCACATATTTTTGACCAGTTGTGTATTTTATAACGTATGTCAAAACATATACACAACCACTCAGAAGGTGGGGTAAAATTATTAATGTTTCTAAAGAAAATAAGTCTCTTCTGCTCACTCAAGGCTGCATTTATTTGATCAAAAATACAGTAAAACTATGAAATATTATTATAATGTAAAACAGCTGTATTCTATGTGAATATGTGTTAAACTGTAATTTATTTCTGTGATCAAAGCTGTATTTTCAGCATCATTACTGCAGTCTTCAGTGTCACATGATCTTCAGAAATCATAATAATATGCTGATTTGCTGCTCAAGAAATATTTCTGATTATTATCAATGTTGAAATCAGTTGTGCTGCACAATATTTTTGTGGAAACCGTTATGCATTTAATTTTTCAGGATTCACAGATGAATAGAAAGTTCAAAAGAACTTTTTTTTTCACATTATAAATGCATTTATTGTTACTTTTGATTAATTGAATGCATCCTTGATGAATAAAAGTGTTATTATTTAATATGCATGATTATATGTGTGCAGCTGGTGGGCTGTCTGGTGGTGTTGTTGTGTAATGTGCGGTCAGTGAAGGTCCGAGGCGTTCAGTCGCAGGCCCGCCTCCTCTGTGCTGTCAATCAAGAGAGAATGGAACCCTTAACTCCGCCCACCGCCTCTCAGCCCGGAGACAGAGTCACTTTCCAGAATTACCCCGGTAAGATCTGCTCATCACAACATCTGGCTCGTTTTCACTCATAAACGCCGTCGGTTTGTAACGGATTGTGTTTGCTGTGGCAGGTGAACCTGAGAGAGAACTGAACCCCAAACAGAGGATCTGGGAGCGTTTACAGCCCGACCTGTGCACAGATGCCAAGGGCGTGGCCACATATAAGGGCGTGGCCTTTGAGGTCCGTGGGAAGGGCCTCTGCCGGGCCCCGAGCATCAGCAACGGCGGGATCAAATAACACACAAGCCTCATTTATGAGTGACTCACAAATAAATTATTAAAAACTCCCAAAGGCCTTTGTGTTCTGCATTAACAAGCACCAAAATGACAACAAAACATTTAGTCATTTAGCAGATGCTTTTATCCAAAACTACTTACAAATGAGGACAATAGAAGCAATCAGAATCAACAAAAGAGCAATGATACGCAAGTGCTATGACAAGTCTCAGTTAGCCTAGTTGTATTTTTAAAGTTATATATATATATATAAATATAATGAGAGATCTATCTATATCTATATATATTAGTGCTGTCAAATGATTAATCGCATCCAAAATAAAAGTTTTTGTTTACATAATATATGTGTGTGTGCTGTGTATATTTATTATGTGTATATAAATACACACACATACAGTATATATTTTGAAAACATTTACATGTATATACATTTACATATTCATATTCTTATATTATATATAAATATATTTAATATATAAACATAACATTTTTCTTAAATATATACATGCATATGTTTGTATTTATATATATATATATATACACATAATAAATATACACAGTACACACACACACACACATTATATATATATACACATAATAAATATACACAGTACACACACACACATTATATATATATACAGTCATGGCCAAAAATATTGGCACCCTTTGTAAATATGATCAAAGAAGGCTGTGAAAATTAAATCTGCATTGTTAATCCTTTCGATCTTTTATTAAAAAAAATCACAAAAATCTAACCTTTCATTGGATATTAAGAATTTAAAATGTGGGAGAAATATCATTATGAAATAAATGTTTTTCTCAAATACACATTGGCCACAATTACTTAAGAAAAACAAGCAGTTAGAAAATGAATAGAGAGTGATAGAGATAGAGGGTCAAGTGTTATTAAATAAAAAAAGAAGACAATAGAATTAGAAGAGAGTGCTAGAGAGCTAAACAAAACACCATAGAAGCGTGTTTACACAAGACATCACGGACATCATTTAGAAAAGGGCTTTGTATGACACAGTTGAGATCTCTCAGTGTAAGATATGAAGTATGAAAAGTGGAAATATTATAGAAAAATACCAACATCCTGCAGAAACCAAAGCATTTCAAGACTGATGACAATATGAGCTGAAGCAGGTTTGATCAGGTTATTGTGCCCTCTACTGACCAACAGCAGATAACACACTCATTATTCATAACTTACACATAACATGTCTGCATCATCATCATCATCTTCTCTGATTCAGCGGATTTATGAGTCAACAGATCATTCAACATTGTGGACACATATGAGGGCACAATGAATCATTCAGAACTGTTACCTCACATAGAATATTCAACAGAATTAACTTAGCATACTCAGAACAGAATATTCTGTTTTTATGAATTATTTATACATTATATATAATAATAGAATATATATAATTAATATAATAAAACTTACTAATATTTAATACAATATAATATACATATAACAAATAAATACAATATGATATATAATATATATGATGATTATGGAAATTTATTTGCATTTTCATGAGTACAAGAAAACGTCATATATAGAGGTTTTACACACACACACACACACACACACACACACACACACACACACACACACACGCACACACACACACACACACATATATATATATATACAGTATATTTAATATTTATGATTTAATGATATATAATATAACAAAGTAAACAAGAGTACAATAATATAATATATAAATTATATAAAAAATTAAAACAACAGAATATTAATATTTAATATATATATATATATTGTTTTTTTAATCAACAATTTATTTTTATTTTTTTCACACACAACACAACACAACATAATATATTAATATTTAATATTAATATATATAACAAATAAAATTAATATATGATGTTTATGGAAATTTATTTGTATTTTCATGAGTTTAGGAAAACAGAGGAGAAAAATTATAACGTATGGTAAAAAAATAATAAAATGAATACTCAAATACATTGAATATTGTAAAAGTTGATCTCTTTCACACGTTTAGCGTTCAGTTGTTTATGTATTTCTGAAGGATTTCCAGTGTAATTCCTGAGGTCTGTATTGCATAATACGTTTGTGTTGTTGTTGTAATCATGTGTAGCTGCTCTGACTCAACGCTTCCCAGAGTGGGCGTGTCTCTGAGCGCAGGTGGGCGTGACCGCAGGTGTGGGCGGGGATTAAAGCCCCTTTTTCCCAGGCACACCGTTTGAGTCTTCCGGCGCATGCACTCTCTGTTAAACAGGTAAATCTACTGTTTTACATCTCCTTCTTTTTCTTTATTCATGCATCTAATTACGCTGTTTTATGCGCATGGTGCCAACATCTGAACTTTTAGCAGGTATGTAAAGCGTTTCATCTCTTTTGCGTATGAACTGACTTTATTATAGATGAGCGTTCGAGTTGTAAACGTTAAAAACCTGAGAACGATTGTAGAGAAGGGATCCGGTCTGATGTGGTTTAGATTCGTTGCTATAAAGAAAGTTACAGAGGCTGTTACAAACACTACCTACACAGCATGTTGGGCAGATTTTGATGTTTTGTGTTTATGTCGGGATCTCGAGATGGCGCGCGCTGATCGATCATCACTCCATTATGTTCTGGATGTTTTTCGACACAGTTATGAGGTCGATGACCTCTGAGACAGCTCAGCAATGCTGTCAGATCAGATCGATCAAACATTGACACGCAGTGACTCAAACATCCTGTGACTTTCACAAGACCGCTCTGACACAAAGTAACTACATATGTTCTCTGAACGTTCTAAAAACGTGTTCTCTGAACGTTCTAAACATCCCGTTTTTCTTGTTTATGCGATTCCATCTCGTCATTTTGCAAACGTTTGAATATGTGTGTGTAACATCAAATAGTAACATTTAAAATATGCTAGACAAAACATTTCAAGAAAAAATGTTTTGGGAACATTATTAAAGACGAGAACGTTGAATGAATGTTCTGTTAATGTTACTTAAACAATAACTTTGAAAGCACCTTTCCAGAACGTTATGGGAACGTTCCCTGTATTACGATGGCTTTTGGACATGCACCATGGTAATAATGTGGTATTCCTTGAAATACCATGGAATATGTATATGGTAATCATTCAGTACTGTGGTGTATTTAACCCTGGACCACAAAACCAGTCATAACTAAGGGTCAATTTTTAGACATCATCTGAAAGCTGAATAAATATGCTTTCTATTGATGTATGGTGTGTTAGGATAGGACCGAGATACAATATATTTGAGAATCTGAGGGTACAAAAAAAAACCTAAATATTGAGAAAATCACCTATGAAGTTCTTAGCAATGCATATTACTAATCAAAAATTAGGTTTTGATAAATTTACGGTATGAGATTTACAAAATATCTTCATGGAACATGATCTTTACTTAATATCCTAGTAATTTTTGGCATGAAAGAAAAATCAATAATTTTGATTCATAGAGTGTATTGTTGGCTATGGCTAAGAAATATACCTGTGCTACTTATGACTGCTTTTGTGCTCCAGGGACACATATTTAAAAATACAGTATTACCAGCATTCAGTAGTCAAATACTGGATGTGCCTGGTTGCCTTCCTTTGTGTTTTATAACATAAGTAAGCCTCAAATATATAAATATATAGGCATCTGTAATTCATTTTCTCAGTCCAGTGAGGGGAGAATCATCATTTGACATGAGAACGGCACAAACTGGTCAGACGGCTGTAGGGTCAGCGATGTGAATGAGCGAGGTGAAACATGTCTGTGTGTGACGCAGGTTTCAGGGTGTGTCAAACACACACATTCACACTGAAACACACATACTGGTGTGGGGCGTGCACTAAATAAACACACACATTCACACTGAACCACCCAAACATTTGAAGCTCATAAACACACCCACCTATAGGTGCATGCATGTGTTTAGGTGCAAGATCCACGTCATGTGCACACCAGATGTTTTATGATTGTGGAAGTGTTTGATTCATGCACTGATAATCTTGCTTTTGTTGTTTTATTCACTGTTGCATTTTATAAACGAATCTCAAGAAGGTTAATTTATAGCAGCAAGAAAATGAATTTACCTGTGATTTATTTATTTACTGTAAGATAGTTATTTATTTATTTTACCTTATTTTTCTCGGAGGCAAAGCAAGAGAGAAGGGAGAAACAAAATAAGAGAGACACAAAATGCATGTTATTTTTTATTTAGTACCTGAGTAAGACGTTTACATATAGTGACAAAAAATAGCTGAATTATTCAAATAACCTCTTCAAAAGTTTGGGAACCCTTGTTTTATGATGTGAGGTTACAGG
Organism: Schizothorax lantsangensis; assembly: GCA_027422415.1. Lineage (NCBI taxonomy): Eukaryota > Metazoa > Chordata > Actinopteri > Cypriniformes > Cyprinidae > Schizothorax > Schizothorax lantsangensis. The sequence continues at coordinate 27,527,798 of CM049862.1, forward strand.
GAAGCAATGTTCTTTTGTTTTGTGTATGGTTGTTCATGAAAAACATATCAGGAAGTGTTTGATTCATGCACTGATAATCTTGCTTTTGTTGTTTTAACCCTTCACTGTTGATTTTGAGATCATTTTTCACACTAAACAATTGATGGATCAAACACAACTCAAGAAGGTTCAAACATTCACTATAGCAGCAAGAAAACGATGAATTTAAGAGCTGGCTGTGATTTATTTAACAGGATGAAGATTTCCAACTTTTTTCTTTTGTTGACTTATATATTTTCCATTATTATTGTAAGAAGCAACAGAAGATTTTGTTGTCCTGTATAGTTATTTATTTATTTTACCTTATTTTTCTCGGAGGCAAAGGATTCAAAATATCATCTTTAAATATGCAAAAATGGGAAAACTTTAACTAGGATATGCATCTGAAGAACAGCTTTGTTCAACTGTTCATTTTTAAAGGGACATTCAATTAAAACACAGTTTTTTTTATTAGGTATCACACAGTAAAGAACCAAGGGTTCCCAAACTTTTGAAGGGGGTTATTTGAATAATTTCTATTTTTTGTCTTGTGGACTATATGAAATTTTTGCTATTCTTACTCAGAGATAAATAAAAAATAACATGTGCCAACTCTCTTAGTTTGACAACTGTTTTAAATGCTTATTACATACTGTTTTACAGTTAATATTAATATATATAATATTTCACACTTAAGGTTTGAAACAATTATTTTTATTTTTTTTTGGTGGTCCCTTTAATGTTTATTTATAATTTTTTTAATAAGTGAAATGATACTCTAAAGAAGAAACTAAAACTGCCAGCAGGTGGCGGTAAATGTCTTTATCATTCATTCATTCATTTGATTCGTTCAAACGCTGATTCATTCAGGAACTCAGTAAACGACTCTCAATGAATGAGGCTTTGAATCATTGATTCACACGATTCATTCAAAACAAGGATTCATTCAGAAACTAAACGCTGCTATGTTGCTAAAATCACAATTAAACTTGTGATATTCGTGACAAAAACAGTACTTGTGTGATGTCACTTATCATGTGATATAAATATGAGACAAAAACTCATACAGGGGCATTTTTTTGCCCCAATATCTTGAATTTTAGATCATAACTGCATTTATGGAGTGGTTGTTCTGCATTATATTTGTCAACAGTCAACTGTATGAAATGTAAGATGATGTACAGGTCTGGGGGCGGGGCCAGTGCGTTAAAATCACGTAATTTTTTTCATAACTAATTAAGTTAATGCATTATTAATTATATTTCACACTTAATATCACATTAAGTATTCAATATTGTATTTAATCTTAATTTTAAGTGTTTTTGTGTTAGTTGTAGTGTATGAGCGATGGCAGCATCTCATCTTCTGGACGAACAAGAAGATGATAGACCCAACGGCGGCTACCATGTGATGGTGACGATAGAGGATAGGCCACGCCCCCAGGACACGCCCACCGGACGGACACACCCCTCTATGGTCACGTCCAGCGGCGATCAGGTTGACAAGTCAGACGACAGCAAGCAGACGCGTTTGGCGCGGAGTTTCCGTAAAGCCTTGCGGAAAAACCAGGACTACGTTTGCATCACCGTCCCGAAGTCCAGCGGCTCCCGGTTACCGTCGGAATGGTGGAAGACGGGAATCGCCTTCATCTGGGCCGGATTTAACCTCGTCCTTACTACCGTCATGATCACCGTCGTCCACGAGAGAGTCCCGGATAAATCCGTCAGCCCGCCGTTACCGGACAAGTTCTTTGATTATGTGCCGCGCGTGGAGTGGGCGTTTTCTGTCACCGAGGTAAACGGGATGATCCTCGTGGCTCTGTGGTTCATTCAGTGGCTCTTCCTCAAACACAGGTAAGCGTTCAGTGAAGGGCTGTCAAAAAAAATTTCGAATATTCGTCAATTTAAAATAAAAATCCACAAATAAATGAGCACATTCAAATTTTAGTGTGCATTGGGAACATTATCAGGGTGCACGAGATGATGACCTCGTGGCTTGCTTTTAATGCTTTTTTTAGTCTATCCAGTTGAAGCATTGTGTTCAGCAAAATGGGAGAAAGAGAACTCTGCAGAGAATAGTTTTTTTTAGTTTTTAGTTTAGAGCTTTATTAATCCCCTTGGGGCAATTAATTCAGACTTTCGTGGTGCTTCACATATTAACACACAAATACAAATACTCAAAATACACCAAATACATAAGAGGGAAAAATCAGTTTTTTACGTCAAAACTGAAACCAAGCCGTTCACACACAACTCATATTTATCACATTTTCTATAGAGACATCTATCACCGTTGCACAAGAGAGCTGCATGTTTAGAAAGCATGTAAAATTAATGCAAGTTCGACTTTTAAAAACCATGTCTGGAGACTTTATGGCAGTTTTTCTGAATCCCACTGCATCACATGTTTTTAAATGAAGAAAGTACTCGATTGTTTTCGGTCCTTTGTATTAAACTATACATGCATACATGATGCCGTTTTGTTTCTAATTGTTTAAGCAAGTTAATTAATTATATATGTTTTTTCTTCATTATAAACATTATTTTAAACATTAGTTTTCAAAGATAGTCGTGTTATTTTATTGCTTTGTAGAAACGTACATTAGTAATATTTTGCTCGAAGCGCCCTCTTGTGGCCTCAGGAGAGAAGCCAAACGCTTTTTTACCCCTAACTGAAATTATGCCTTTTAAATTTGAATATAATTCGAATATTGATAATATTTAAGTTCAAAATTCGAATTTAGTTTTTCACATTTTGAAAATGTAATTATTAACAGCCCTAGTTCAGTGAGAGGGGCTGTGCGATTAATAAATAAAACTTAAATCATGATATGGCTTAGTGTGATTATTAAATCACAAAGGCTGTGATTTAATTAAATAAATAAATGCGCTGCGTGTTTCAGAGTGAAGTGCGTCACTGTGTTCATTTACACACGAGCAGCTCATGATCCAGTGCTTTTAGTATCTCGTTCACAGTGTTGCTTCCGAAGGGCAGTGCTGCTTTATATGAACAACAAAAGAAAAAAGTCCCATCTGCTTCTGAAATCTTCATCCTGTTCGAAAAGTCACTTATAACACACATTTAGAAACATAACATGCACCAAACATCTTCACAAACTTGTAATGAGAAGCACTTATAAACCGGATGTTGTCAACAAAAGAAAAAGCTTGATGGTTTAATGTATGGAAATAAAGAAATTAAAGACCATTGGAGCCATAAGCATTAGTATTACAATTTTACAGGTGTACTGTAGTTTTTTTTGTTTTTTTAACAGTGAAATACAATAGTAATACTCTTAACAAACAAGGGACTTTGATTCAACAACCAACACAAAACAAAAGAACAGTTTTTATTATTTATTTATATTTTTAATGTTTTTGAAAGAAGTCTCTTCTGCTCACCAAAGCTACATTTATTTGAACAAACAGTAAAACAGTGATATTGTGAAATATTATTGCAATTTAAATAACTGTTTTCTGTGAATATGTAGTAAAATGTAATTTATTCTTTTGATGCAAAGCTGAATTTTCAGCACTTACCACAAAAATAAATTGTGCAGCACATGTTTTCAACATTAATAATAATCAGAAATGTTTCACATTTTCACAGCAGCAAATCAGCATATTTTATGATTTCTGAAGATCATGTGACACTGAAGACTGGAGTAATGATGAACGAGCTGAAAACACAGCTTTGCATCATTGCGCTCGTGGAAAAATAACGGACGGTGCTCTTCAGATCATTACAATTAGTGGATTAAATATATTAACATAGAAAGCACTTATTTTAAATTGCAGTAATATTTTTAAAATATTACTGTATTTTTGTATATAAATACAAATAAATAAATACAGCCTTCACTCTCTTCTCTCTTGGTGAGCAGACGCTCGTGTTCAATACAATCTTCTGAGCTTTTAGTGCTTATGCAATCATAATTATTATAACGGCCTGTGTTTTCGCTTTGCGACTTCTGACCAGTAGTGTGTGTTTGTGTATCTGTCACAAACATTTCGGTCAAATAGTGCAGCCCTACAAACACACTGTATTTTAAATAAAAATAAATTACATTTTTACAATTACATTAAATTACATTTAATATATTAACATAGTTATTTTAAATTGCATTTTTTAAAGTATTTTTGTATATAAATACAAATAAATAAATACCTAGCAGAAGAGCCTGTCTTTATTATAAACTTCTGATAGTGTGTGTTTGTGTATCAAGTTAAATAAAAATTTTTTAAAGCAAACAAGTTAAATAAAAACAAACCAGCAATATTGAAGCTCTTCGGGGGGAAATAGACAGTTTACTGTAGGTTAAGTTTTCAGTTAGTTACTCTCCAACACTGCTCTTCAATATACTTACAAAAGCATTTGACATATTCTATACAGCTGCAAATATAAGCTCAGTATACTCACTCCATCCCATGATTCCTCTCGTTGTGTTCACAGGGCCATCGTGGGCCGGAGGTTTTTCTTCCTGCAGGGAATGTTGTATTTGTACCGTATGGTGACCATGTACATCACAACTCTCCCTGTTCCCAGCATGCACATGGAGTGTGCCCCGAAGGTCAGTGCTGCTCGATAAAACACAAACACATATAAATGAGTGAACGATTATCAGCACTGTAGTGTCTGCTTGGTCTTTAAGAAAGGACGTGCAAATAAAACTCATGCAATATTGATATGTGACCCTGGACCACAAAACCAGTCTCGGGTCAATTTTTCAAAATTGAGATTTATACATCATCTGAAAGCTGAATAAATAATCTTTCCATTGATGTATGGTTTGTTATGATAGGACAATATTTGAAAATCTGGAATCTGAGGGTGCAAAAAAATCTAAATATTGAGAAAATGGCCTTTAAAGTTGTTCAAATGAAGTCTTAGCAATGCATATTACTAATCAAAAATTAAGTTTTGAGCTATTTATGGTAAGAAATTTACAAAATATCTTCATGGAACATGATCTTAATATCCTAATGATTTTTGGCATAAAAGAGAAATGTATAATTTTGATCCATACAATGTATTGTTGTCTATTGCTACAAATATACCTGTGTTACTTATGACTGCTTTTGTGCTCCAGGGACACATATAATGCATCATTAAAGTTTAGTACATTCAAAATAAACGCAGATCAGTGTTAAATATTATTACTTCACTGTATTGTACGTAAACAGGAAAGATGGCCATTGCATGTGTCTTGCATAACAACATTATGACAATTTCACCAATATTGGCTGATATTTAGCCATTTTGAGATGATCATTACTGCATGGTTAATGTACAGTTCTGTTTCCAAATATTTTAAATAAATTACATTAACCCATATTCATTCTATTCTACAGTTAATTTGTATTACAGATGTACAGTAAATCAGCCAACTTTCTGTCTAGTATCAGTATTAGCTGTTGAAAAACCAGGATTAGTCAACGACTGATTCACTGAGTCTAAAAAACACAATCAAAGATCGAGATGTAAGGGCTTCATACACAATAACTGCTAATATAGTGTGTTAAAGGCTCATAAAACACTTTCTGAGATTTTAACACTGGTGTTTGTTGCACATCATAAAAGGTTCATCTTGAGTCATTTTCATCTTTAGGTTTAAATCCTCATCAGTATGTGACATTTTCTCACATTATATGATATAGATTTCACTAGTGTAACCGGTCTTTAATGCACTTTCATATTACTGAAATGGCTTGTATAAATACTGCCAAATAAGTCCTAAAAGTTATTAAAAATGATTTTCGATGCAGAGTACAAATGCAAACGGCTCTGCATTTATTTGTGCATTAAATTAAGCTTATTTCTGCCACTGAATAAAGTTTTTGCAGTTTTTTCTCACAATTCAGACTTTTTTCTATGAACAAATTGTGAGTTTACTACAAGTTGAGTTTACATCTTGCAATTCTGACCTTTCACAGATTTTAGTTTACATCTCTTTTTCAATATAACTAAATATAAATATGCAATTCTGTTGTTGGCTGCCACTTTATCTTGTTTTGCGTATATTTTTTTGTCGTAAAGTTAAATACTTGTTAAATAATAAAATAATGTTAAAACGTGTGCTCTTATTGTAATTGCAAGATATAAACTCCTCGCGTCGCTTCACAACTCAGACTGCAAAAAGACCGTTTTTCCCTCATATTTGTTATATTGTTGGCAAAAATATGTAAATACGCATAAGTATATCTCACAATCAGACAGAAGAGAGTCTGACTTTTTTTGTTCTCAAATAAAATACTTTCTGAACTATTTCGTGCTTTAGTTTACATCTTGCAAATAAAAAATGAAACGGTATTTAAATTGTCCATTTAAAAGAGATGTAAACTCGCGGTGTTTTGTCAGTTTCCTCTTTGCTCTGCGATTCAAACATGTGTGTAGTGTGAGAGCTTTTCTCAGAATTGGGTGGGCGGGTTTTGCGAGTTTATAACTCACAACTAGACTTTTTTCCCTCATTTGCAATAAACTCCCAGTTGCAAATAAAAAATGGTTTAGATCTTTTCTCAGAATTGAGTTTATAACTTATAAATAAACAATTCTGACTTTTTTTTACATATATTCGCAAATAGTAACTTGCAATTGCAAGATATAAACTCGCAGTTCTCAAAAAAAGTCTGAATTGTGCAACGCTATCTCACGACCAATTCGTATGTATTTTACGAGGTGTCTAATTCGTACGACCTCACTCGTATTTGTCTAAACCCCAGTGACGGGTAGGTTTAGGGGCGGGGTTAGGTGTAGGTCATTCGTACTAATTCATACGTATTGTGCAACTCGTAAAATATGTATGATTTTGCAAAAATCGTATGAGTGAGGTCGTACGAATTCGGCTGGAATTGTGAGTTTTAAACTTGCAGTTGTGAGAAATAAGTCAGAATTGTGAGATGATCATTTTTTTATTCCATAACTGTATCAAATGTATTTGTTATTTTTCTTGCGTGCAATGCTGAATTGCAGCATGCAATCATGGGAAGCGTTGGTGCTTTAATCTCATTATCTCTCTTGTGTTTGGTCTGCTTCTCTCTGTAGCTCTACGGTGATTCTCACAGCAAGATCTCACGTGTTTATCAGCTGGTGTCTGGAGGAGGTTTGTCCATCACTGGCTCTCATCTCATGTGTGGAGACTTCTTATACAGCGGTCACACAGTCATGCTGACCCTCACCTTCCTCTTCATCCAGGAATGTGAGTATGAGGAAACCATCATCATCATCATCATTTCCATCGGGTCTCAGTCCACTTCGCATTCACACTGTTGTTTGTTTTAACTCTGTTTAGGAGTTATGTTTTGAAATGAGATGTTTTGTGTCGTAGATTCGCCGCGCTCGTGGTTATGGCGTTGCTATCACGCGATGTGCTGGTTGCTAAGCGCGGTGGGCGTGGTCTGCATCCTGATAGCACATGAGCATTACAGCATAGACGTAGTGGTGGCGTATTTCATCACCTCGCGCCTCTTCTACTGGTACCACACCATGGCCAACAACCAGGTAAAAGCCTATAAAACTGCTTTGATCAACTTCCAGTCCATATTCTTGCATGGAAACTCATGTGGAACATGCAAACTTGCTGTTGAGACGATTAATAATAAATATTCACCTGGTATGTTAAAAATCTGGGAACAGTCTTTATGGCTTGGGTCAAATCGAGCTTACACTGAAAAAAAATTATTAATTGAATTTACAATTTTTTTTTTAAGGTAAGTGGTTGCAATCAATTTATTTTAGCTACATATAAATAAACAAATTTAGTTTACTAACATTCAACAATTTATTTAAATGTACCATGTTGCAACCACTTACCTTAAAATTTAGTATAATTTTTTTCAGTGTAATTGGATTCAATACGGTCTAAAAAGACACTATGAAAAACAAACTAAATCAGGTCAAATCTATGGAAGCTATGTTTAGGCCTATATCAATGTTTCCACCATGGAATAGAGCTGCACGATTAATCGTTAAAAGATCGCGATCTCGATTCAAATACCCACACGATCTAATTTCTGAATGACAACGATTCGCCCGTGTCTATTAAAACTTTGAAAAAATCATACGGGAACATTCAGATCTGCATTCGCGCTGCTGCTGATCCAGAGAGCAGACAGTTAACATGTTTAGGTAAGAAAAAGCTTCACAAACAGTCTTTTCAACTACACAGTATTATTTCTGTCTTACAGTCATTCATAGAAATACTGGGATAAAAGTTTATAGTTCGGCTACAAACATTGATGTCTATGGTAGCTATCAAAATAGAGCCACTCATCTTTTGAAAGCAGCTGGCGCTTCAAATAACGTTTGTGTCGATTGCATCATTTCTCCACTAGGTGGAGACAAGTGACTGTTAAAAAATGTATTTGTTATTGAATCATTCATTCGAGATTCGTTCAAAAACACTGATTCATCCATTAATGAAACAAGTGAGCTATGAGTGAGTCATTGAATCATTAATACAAACCAATTTTTCATCATTTTAATTCTAAAAGTTGGTGTATTAAATACACTATATTTTAAATACATATACCCCGGGTTTCACAGACAAGGCTTAAGCCTAGTCCTAGACACAAATGTAAATCTGAGCCATTTCAACTGAAAGAAACTCGCATTGACTGATCTTAAAATATATCAGTGCCTTTGTTTTGTCTCAAGATTCACAACAGTAATGTTTGTTTCTAAGCATATTTATAAAAATGTCTTAATTGAACTATGATCTAATCCTGGCTTAGTCTAAGCCCCGTCTGTGAAACCTGGCCATACTGTATTATATATTAAAATGTTTAATAATTCATTTAAATTAAACACTTTTAAATAGACTGCAGCAAATCATATTTTGTCACACATTATTTTATTTAGTTCAGAATCGTGATCTCTATTTGAGAAAAAAAATCGTGATTCTCAATTTATCCAGAATCGTGCAGCTCTACCATGGAATAAAAAAAAAAAAAAAAAAAGGTAATTGCGACTGCGGTCTCAAAATTCTGATTCCTTTTTTCCTCGCAATTCTGAGAAAAAGAGATATTCTGAGAATTGTGAGATATTCATTCAGAATTGTGAGAGCTGAACTTGCAATTGCAAGAAAAAGTTATAATTTCTAGATAAAAAGTCAGAGTTGCGGGATATTAACTCAGAATTGTGAGATACAAATGTGCAATTCTGAGAAGAATAGTTGGAATTGTTAGATTTTAAACATGTAATTGCAAGAAAAAATCTGAATTTTTATTTAAGTCACTTTTAATTCTATGGCAGATCAAAAAAGCAGACTTGTGAGTGTCTGAGTTTATATCAAGTAATTCTGATTTTTCTCAGAACTGCAGAAATTGAGGAAAAAGTCAGAATTCTAAGATTAAAAAGTCGTAATTATCATTTTTATTTTTTTATTCTGTGGCGGAAATGGGCTTCCATAAAAAACAGTAAATATTTAACATTAATAGTAACAAAACATGTTAAAATAGTTAAGAAAAAACAAATAAATCAATTTAGCTTTTTAATCAGAAGTGTGGAAAAACACTGATTCTGTGTGCTTTCCTGAAGCTCAAATAGTAAGAGCATGGCGCTCGCAACGCCAACATCATGGGTTTGATTCTCAGCAAAACTGTGCACCAAAAACTGCATGCCATCAACACATTTCTGCGAATAAAAGCATCTGCCAAATACATAAATGCAAACACTTGAGGGTAGTCTAGAAACTGACACAACAAAATACATCAATAAATATTATTTTTCGGTTCTGTGCAGCTGCCTTTAATTGATTCGCAAGCACCAGATTCACATTGTTTTGTTCTATTATTTATTTATTTTCAGGTTTATTTGACAGGGACAATGCACATCAATAATTCATAAATGTACAATGTGCCAGAATTAGCCAGAAGGCTATTTTGCATCTGCAGTCCCTGGATGGATGGTAAAATTATCACCCTAAAAATATAAAACAATTAATAAATACATGCTTCAAAATACAGATGAAAATTTACACCATCCCTAAAAAAAAATTAACATCCACTAAAAAATTATACTATACCTAGAACCAACAGATCAATACCAGTTCACTTAAAAACTAGTGCTGTCAAATGATTAATCGCTTCCAAAATAAAAGTTTTTGTTTACATAATATATGAGTGTGTACTGTATATATTTACTGTGTATATATAAATACAAACACATGTATGTATATTTTTAAGAAAAATATGCTATGATTATATATTTATATGTAATATAAATATATACATGTAAATATTTTCAAAATATATACTGTACGTGTGTATTTATATATACATAATAAATAAACACAGTACACATGCATATGGTATGTAAACAAAATCTTTTATTTTAGATGTGATTAATCGTTTGACAGCTCTATTAAAAACATCCAACATAACACAATCCAACTGTCAGACAAAATAACCAACAATGTATCACTAATCTATAATATCAATATACAGGCAAAGATAATGTAAGCGTACAGACAAGTAACAGTAGCCTTAATCATTCAATCAGTACTCAACCAAACAACCTCATGTGTACAGCTTAATATGTTAAGGTTGCAATATTTGTGTTCCTGGAGCACAAAAGCAGTCATAAGTAACACAGGTATATTTGTAGCAATAGCCAACAATACATTGTATGAGTCAAAATTATTGATTTTTCTTTTATGCCAAAAATCATTAGGATATTAAGTAAATGTTCCATGAAGATATTTTGTAAATTTTCTACCGTAAATATATCAAAACTTAATTTTTGATTAGTGATATGCATTGCTAAGAACTTCATTTGAACATCTTTAAAGATGATTTTCTCAATATTTTGATTTTTTTGCACCCTCAGATTCCAGATTTTGCATATATAAGAATAAGAAAGCTGATTTATTCAGCTTTCAGATGATGTATAAATCTCAATTTTGAAAAATTGACACTTATGACTGGTTTTGTGGTCCAGGGTCACATGTGTGGTTGTCTGATTTTGCAGGCCTTGAGAGGATCTCCTCACAACTACCTCAACCGGACGTGGTGGAACCACGTGTTTAACTTCCTGGAGAAGAACGTTAAGACGACGGTTCCCTGCATGTTCTCATGTCCGCTGTCGCTTCTGTCCGCGTGCTTCAAGAACCCATGCAAGAGCTACTCGATAGTGCAGAGCGCACGAGACGAATGACGCCACAGAACACTACGCCAGCAGATCCAGATCCTGTTTACTTGAAGCGCAGCTTTTACATGCTTTTGATGGAAGAAAATGCTTTTGTGCGGTTCAAGAGTTTATCCATAAACACATGTGCTGCCCAGGGTTTGTTCCTTATAGTATTGTTTTCACACTGTGCTTAGACATAATTCAAATGTTTATTCTAATAATGTTTCTCAGTGAAGGATTGTGTATTGTTTATAATTGTATATTTTTATTTTTATTTATTTGTGCATTACCTTGTAAAGAATTTTATGTTTTACAAATATCACAAAATAAATATTTTCTTCAATTTTAGAAAAGACTCTTATTTTGCAAATGTGATTTTATGTTTACATTGATGCTTGTGCATGATCTAAACTGATATAAATCTACAAAAATGACGTTTTTGTTTTTGTAATTAATTTAACTGACAGTGGTACGGCTGGTTTCCAAAGTAATGATAGTCAGAGGTGTATAGAAAATATGAATTTTAAAATATTCATAAACGCTGAAGGGCCATTCCACCGAATGCGTGCCATTTGCTTCCAAAACTCTTCAAAAAAATTAATTTTCTATCTTTTTTAAAGACTGAATCTAGTAATACACACATTTAACTATTCAAAATATGTATTTGTCCATCTCGGGCAACTTTATTTAATTTTTTACACAATTTTTAAGTGGAAGATGGATGCATTTTTCTCAGTCCTGTCTTTTAAAAACCATGTTTAAAAATAAGTTTTTATTTACATATTTGTGTGTACTGTGTATATTTATGTATATATAAAGACACACACATACAGTATATATTTTGGAAATATTTACATGTATTTGTATTCATATAATTTATATTATATAAAATATATATTTAATATATAAACATAACATATTTTTCTTAAATATATACATGCATGGGTGTGTATTTATATATACATAATAAATATACACATTACACACACGCATACTATGCATGCAAACAAAAACTTTTATTTTGGATGTGATTAATCACGATTAATCGTTTACATTTACATTTAGTCATTTGGCAGACGCTTTTATCCAAAGCGACTTACAATTGGGGAATACATAAAGCGATTCATCTTGAAGAGGCAATCAGACAGAGGAAGTGCTCGTAACACCAAGTCTCAGTCATTGTTCAAATAAGTACAAGCTAGCAAGGGAAGGAGAGAAAGATAAAGGGAAAGAGTTTTTTTTTTTTTTGTGAACAAGTTTAGGATGAAGTCAAGTAGTGCCGAAAGAGATGAGTTTTCAGTTGTTGCTTGAAGATTGACAGGGATCCAGCATTCCGGATAGGGGTGGGAAGATTATTCCACCATCCAGGAATGGTGAACGAGAATGTTCTGGAGAGTGATTTTGAGCCTCTCTGTGATGGTACCACAAGGCGTTGCTCACTAGCAGATCTCAGACTTCTGGAGGGGATGTAGATTCGTAATAGTGAGTGGAAGTAGGAGGGTGCTGAGCCTGTGGTCGTTCTGTATGCAAGCATCAGTGTCTTGAACTTGATGCGAGCTGCCACTGGTAGCCAGTGCAGTGAGATGAAGAGAGGTGTAACATGGGTTCTTTTGGGCTCATTGAAGACCAGTCGTGCCGCTGCATTCTGAATCATTTGTAGAGGTTTGATTGTGTTTGATGGAAGACCAGCCAGAAGAGCATTGCAGTAGTCCAGCCTAGAAACGACAAGGGCCTGGACAAGAAGTTGTGCAGCATGCTCTGTCAGGAAGGGCCTGATTTTTCTGATGTTGTGTAGCGCAAACCTGCAAGATCGAGCAGTCTTTGCAATGTGCTCTTTGAAGGTCAGCTGGTCATCAAAGATTACACCAAGATTTGACACCACTATTAAAAATGTCAACAAATTCCTTCATTTCTCCCTCAAGCAGGTGTTTATTTTAAAGAAATTGTTGATTTCATGGTCAAAAAATATTATTTTTATCATTAAAAAAAAATCACTTTATCTAAACAAGGTGTATTTTTCTAAAGTGCAATTTATTAAACGATGAGATAAATTATGGACCTAATTTAAAAAATAGTGGTTTAACTTTATATTTTTTAAAGAAAAACTATTTAGTAACAGGAATGAAATGGGTAACAGGAAGGAGTATCTATTATATTAGTATACAGGTTTGACTACACATGAGATATTAATAACCGCACTGATATAGTGAAAGTGTTGAACATTGACTAGTGAGCTGAACTCACTGCTAAAAAAAGCCAAATCATGTTTCTATTTAAATCTAGTGGTCTGCAGAGGTTTTTGTTTAGGGGTAGAGGATGGGTTATAAGATAAGATATAAATAACAAAAAAAATACTAAATATTAAATTAAAATTGATATTAAAAATACTAAACTTAACAAATAATATCTTGTCAGTAGGGATGGGCGATATGGGCTTAAAAATATATCACGATATTTCTGTTATTTGTTGCGATAACGATATCAATGATGATAATTCAGGGAATCCTGTTTCTTTAGAGAAAAGTATTATCTTTCCTATTTTTACCCCAAATAGTGTGTTGTGAGCATTACTGAGTACACACGTAATGCTTGTTTAATTCATACTGGAAGCCAGAGGGCGCCCTTGCTCAGAAACTACACACATGCATCGCAGAAGTAATAGACTGACGACGCTTCATGAAGGTATCCAGTTATCGCTGAATAAAACGCACAATGGAGATAGAGACATATTAACTGATGAAACTTGAAGACAATAAACATACGATTGCACAAAATATATGGATTGTGTTCTTCAATCTTGGGTATTTTTATAAGGAAAGTATATTTATAATGCAATGCTAATCGACATAGCTTTTATCACTGTATATAATACTATCATTTTGTGATATGAAACCACGTCTGGTCACAAAAAGAAGTATTTAAATCACTCGTCTATGTTAGTTAATTTGGAGAAAAAGCATGTCAATAAATGATATCTTTGTTGGACAACAGGTTTGTAAACAGGCTCATATACATGCAAAACTGTATCGCACACACATTTTTTTGTGCACTGTACAGCCATGAACAAACCAGTTACAGATTGTAAAAGGAGCTCGAGCTCATCATTTAGCGATATACTCCTCCGATGTCGCTCCGCACTGTTGCACACAGACAATATATCAGCAACTAGACTTGTTGATATATTTTATCGCGGGAAGACTAATTCTTATTGTGTGGAGAATTTTTACCATCCCTACTTGTCAGTTTTTCTGTGGATATTGGTTTCTTATAGTGTAGCTCACACTCAAACGCCATTCTATATATGAGTCGAATACATAATTGCTACAGGACAGAAATTTCAAGCACATTTTCTGTCATACTTGATGAGGAATGTGATATAAAACGCAGGAACAACCATAGGTTTTCTCTGGGCAAAAGCTTTGTCTCAGTGTGGATAGAAGGCCAAAATGTTGAGAAAAACATGCATTTTCAAATGTATCTACATTAGTATGGATGTAGCCTAATATTTACATTAATAAATCTGATGACACTACTCACTCCTGTTACTTAGTTACTATATATAAATATAGGATATATGAGTATATGAGTAACAGGACTGAAAGTAACAGGATTGAGATTTTAGGATAAAATTAGCAAATACATATAATCTAGCCACATGGAGTACTTGCTAAAATTATGAGAATACTCAGCAAATTATAGTGATTCACCAAAGATTTGTATTTTTAAAATAAACAAGTAACATCTAAGAAATAATTTAGGTAACAGGACAGTATATTTATAATGACGCTCCCAGCCAGCGTTACAATATCATCAAATATACAGAAAAGAAAATAAGACCGCATGCTTTTGATCATTTCATTGCCTTCAGAAGATCCAGATGTTGCAATATTATGTTGAAAATGTGTCTTTTGTGGAATTTTCCCAGTTTTTAGAGGGGGATTGTGTTGACATGACCTGGGGACATGACTAAAATGTGTATTTTAGCCAAAATATTATACATTTATTTTGAAATAAATATATTTAGCACAGATGGGATATGGAGGTACACAAAATGCAAAATAAAAATGATTTCTGAAGGATTTTAAACATTATATTTAATGTTAAAATGTAGCGTTAGACACTGGGGACATGTACAAATGTGACCCTGGAGCACAAAAGCAGTCTTAGGTCTCTGGGGTATATTTGTAGCAATAGCCAAAAATACATTGTATGGGTCAAAATTATACATTTTTCTTTTATGCCAAAAATCATTAGGATATTCAGTAAAGATCATGTTCCATGAAGATATTTTGTAAATTTCCTACCGTAAATATATCAAAACTTAATTTTTGATTAGTAATATGCATTGCTAAGAACTTCATTTGAACAACTTTAAAGGTGATTTTCTCAATATTTTGATTTTTTTGCACCCTCAGATTCCAGATTTTAGTTGTATCTCAGCCAAATATTGTCATATCCTAACAAACCATACATCAATGGAAAGATTATTTATTCAGCTTTCAGATGATGTATAAATCTCAATTTCAAAAAATGTACACTTAAGTCCAGGGTCACAAATGCTATATTTTCAAGGTTCTTTAGGTTCAAGGTTCTTTATTATTTGTCACATACACAATCATACAGGGTATAATCAGTAGTGAAATGTAGGTTTTCAGTGTTTTAGGTAGTTTTTAATATTTTTTTTAATTATATATTTTAAATTTGCAGTTAGATTAATGTGCAGGACACTTTGCTTAATAATAAAATGTATTTTATAGATAATTTTATGCATGTTTGTATCTATAATGTCCTGGGGACAGAAATGGCACCCATTCGGTGGAATGGCCCTGAAACTGTTTCATAAAAACATACTATACTGATTTATCTATTAATGTTCATTATTGTTTTCCCAGTGTAAACAATTAATCTTTTTTCATTTGAACACAATGAGCTTTTTATTTAGGACTCTGAAGCGTCTCCATCAAAACTGACCAGTTTCAAGTTTTAAACAGCCTTTAGTAGCATATACTAAACTTTTTTGATGTTACTACTAATTACTAGACGCAATTACTGACACAAACGCATGTTAATTCAGATATTTATCCGCATTTCTTGAGGTGATTCACTGTGTGATCGGTTCAACCAGTCGGTTCACGAGAGAAAATCGCGTAATTTCGAAACGGAGCGACAACTTCTTGTTCAGAAAGTGAGTCAGATCAGACGTTGATTCAGTAACCACTGAAGAATTCATTCAGGGATTCGTTAAACTGATTCAAACCAGGACGTGAGTGAAAATGAATCATACGGAGAAGCTGCTCAAACGAGTCATTTGTTCGTGAATCGGACACTGGCGTTGAGTTTGTTTTGATTTCGCGCGCTTGCAGCTCGCGACAACCGGAAAACTCCACAGAAGAAGAACGTGCGCGGTCTTTTTTATTATTACCACAGATCAATTCAGACTGAAAATGACATTCACAAATCGGGTAAATATGATTGTTTTTAATGTTGTGGCGCTGGAGAGCCCGCATCGCAGCAAACGCTGACATAACCGCGAACTAAATGAATTAAATTAAACTAGCACAAGAGTTGAAAACCAGTATATCGATCACCACTAACGACTAATTGAAATCGAGTCTGTATGCGTAATATGATTCAAGTAATTTGTGTTTTTGAAGTATTTCATTTATGAAATAATTAGAGAATCGGTGAAAACTTACTTAGCCGTTGCGCTGAGCTCCGCTGCCGTTAGCGAACATTCCGTTGCTATGGCAACTGTGGAATTTTCGCGTGTTGATGACGTCACAAAGAACACTACATACAATTTGAGTAGAAATGCGTAGAATTTCTGCTGTTGAGTGGCAAAGAGCTTAGGCGAGTTTGAGGGAAGGTTTTTTTACAACTGTAGACCATACGGACGGACACTGTATACACACACTCCAATTGAGTCTCTAGATACAGATTATAGACACAAACAGACAGTCAGTTTGATAACTGTACATTGTTAAGTACAGATCTGTCAGTATAACACCAGACACAATGTCTATAGTGGCGAGAGAGGTGCGTCTGGAGGTTTACCTCAACGGTGCCTTCTACTCCGGTGACAGTTACTTCGCATTAGATCATAAAGATGTGCAGCTGGAGTTTGAGATCACCGATGCCATCTACGACCTCCTCGGCTGCAGCGCATCTCAAGACGTAGATGTGAAGCTGAAGGTCATAACAGACGATCACATCTCCGTCAGTTACTGCCGTCCAGGAGAGATGCATGTGCAGCTGGAGGTTGACGAGAATGAGGACATCTCAGTCTGTGAAGTCAAAGATTTGCAGCTCAAGATGAACAAGAACAATGGCATCTCAGAGCTGAAGAGCCCTACGCTGGTGTCTGAAGATCTGAGCGACCCAGCAGGAGCTTCAGTAGAAGAAGCCAATGATCAGAGTGGCCTGGATGCTGAGGAGAACCGCCCAACAGGTGAAGACATGTCTTATTCATGTGTATTCATAGAGATGTTTCTGATAGTGTATTATGTTGGCTTGACAAAGACTTATAGCTGTTTTCCTCTGAGACTCTAAATTTCCAAGAGTAACACCTCCTTGAGCTTTCAAGCTTCAACCACCAAATTTGGCAGGGACCTTCAGGCTGATCTGAACTTTGTTGCTGTATCTTTTCGAACTGATCCAACTTACAGAATTCCTTTAGCTGACTTCTAAATGAGACAAAACACTGATAGATTCCATTTAGGTGGTGAAAACTTTTGCCAGTAATGACTATCTATCTATCTATCTATCTGCTAAACCCTGCTGGAAACATGCCAGAAACGAGTAGCAGAGGACTCAAAGTGGTTTTATAGGTCTGATTGGGTTTTATGTGGTTTCGTTAGTAGTCATTAGTCAAATGATGTTCAATGGGGTTTGAAGTATCGTTCTGATTTTGAGTAAAACCTTCAAACTTCAAGCTTTTAAAAGTTATTTTAAACTTTCAGACAAGGCTTTGGTCAAGCTTGTCATCAAATTTACTTATCTAGTTTTTTTCTTCTTTTTTTTCAGAAAGCACTGCTGGGTGGATGTTCAAGAAAATGAGTGCAATATTCCAGACAAACGCACTGAATGCTGTTGGGGAACCTGAAGTGGATCTGATTGATCCAAAGGAATCCCAGTGTGTCCCAGATCCAAGTGCTCCCGAGCCAGAACCTGAAACGGATCTGGTCAATGCCGAGCAATTGTGTATCACTGAACCTAAAGTGGATCTGGTTGATCCAGAGAAATTGTGTGCACAAGGTCCAGGAGCTCCTGAGCCAGAAGCTGAAGTCACATCAGAGCTTTCAAGGTTGGAAAACTGCATCCCTCTAAGCGTGTTCCAGCTGGAGGATCGTTTGAGGGAATGTACACTGTCCAAGACTCCTGTCACTGAGGTCTGGCCCGGGGCCTTCATTGGAAATGAGTAAGTCTACCAATATAAATTGTGTGTTGAATTAATAATGTATTGCAGGAGTATCAAACACAATGATATTTCTCTTCCAAGCGCTTTCATTTCATTGCAAATCCTCTTTAGTGAAAGACTAACCCAGGCTGTTGTGTTCTTGTGCAGAGAGATGGCAAGGGACCGAGATAAACTGAAGGAGATGGGAATTACACACATCCTAAACGCTGCAGCCCCGAATAAGAAGCTGAAGTTCTTGTTGGGAATGGCAAGCGAGAAAGACCTTCTAGGAACGGTCAATACAGGGTCCAGATATTACAGAGGCTTGCACATCACTTACTGTGGCTTGCCTTCATCGTACAGACGCTGTTTTGACATCAGCAAGTACTTCTTGCCTGCTGCCAAATTCATTGACAAGGCTTTGAGGAGCCCAACGAGTAAGAGCTGACACACACACACACACACACACACACACACACACACACACATTTCTCATCTTTTATCAAATGTCCTACAGTCTATGAATGAGTTTTTTGTCTTTCCTCAGGTAAGGTGTTGATTCACTGCACACAGGGCCTCAGCCACTCGGCGACTCTGTTTCTGGCGTATCTGATGATCTGCCATGACATGATGCTGGAAGAGGCCTTTGATCACGTTATAAAGGTGAGATGCATCAGGCCTTATTTTGGCCATCTGAGGCAGCTGGCGTTCCTCAATGCCGACCTTGTGCAGCAGCGAAAACTAAAGCTGCAGGGCCAAAAAACAGGCAGAAAGATGAAAAATGGCAGATAAAAACAAAATAGAGCACAGATTAAAAAAAAATTGGTGCACAGATTTAAAAAAAAAATTGTGCACAGATAAAAACATAAGAGCACAGATAAAAATAAAATAACACAGCACAGATAAAATAGAGCACAAAAAAAAAATTGGTGCACAGACTTAAAAAATACAAATAAATGGATGCACAGATTAAAAAATGGTGCACAGATAAAAACATAGAGCACAGATAAAATAGAGCACAGATAAAAAAAACAGTACAATTTAAAAAAGTACAAATAACAAATAGAGCACAGATAAAATATAACAGAGAATAAATGCTGCACAGATTAAAAAAAAATAGAGCACAGATAAAATGCTGCACAGATAAACACACAGATAAAAAAATGCGGTCTTATGCGGTGCCATGATAAAAACCACAGCACAGATAAAAAAAAAATGTTTAAAAACAGGTGCACAGATAAAATATATGAGCAAAATAAGAATAATAATTCAATTACAAATATTTTAAATGTATTAAATATATAATATTTTGTAAAGCGTTGTTGTTGTAATTGTGTCTGATTTCTGACTTCCATCATTCCTAAGAGCAAATACCAAGCTTGTGTTGAAAATAAAAAGTGTTTTGAGGCCGGGCTCGCATCATATTAGATGTTTCCTCAATGTTTTTTTCTCAGTACATATAATCAAAATACAACATTACCACAAACATTACAACAAACCATTACCTATGCATTTCTCCACTGTAAATATGCTGTAAATATATTTAAAATGCTTATACATGTTTTTTTTGTCCGACTCTTAATTTATTACTTATGGCATGATTTAAATTTCATAAATTGATCATTTATTTTACCACTTTTTAATAAAACAATATACAATAATAAAGTATTAATATACTTAATAAAGTTTGACTTGACCTCCTACTTCCGTTTGTCAACTATCGCATTTTAGGACACCATAAAAATGCCATTTTGGAAATAATTGCTGTACAGTTATGCCGTAAATCTGGAATAAAAATGCAAACTAAAATAATCTGGGTTTAATAAAAATGTCCAGCATAAAGTATGAGACACACGGATCATAGATGTGTAATCAGCACTTTAATAGGAGAAAAAACAAATGTTTTCAAAAGCACAAAGCATCAATTAGCAAATGTGAACTGGTCTGTTCCTTCATTTACTGGTTAAATTTGGTAACGGCCGGCCAGCCTGTGTTGGAGCGGATCCAGTCGAAGTAATGTGCCACTTTAGTGTAGACGCCAGGATGATTGGGTTCACTGCATTTATTTCCCCAGCTCACTATTCCCCACACATACGATAAACCAGATGCGTCTGTGCACACCAGCGGCCCTCCGGAGTCGCCCTGACACGAATCCACCTTCCCCTCCAGGTCACCTGACACGGAGAACAACCAATGACAGCGTTATTCAACAGTGACGGGAGAAACAAAGCTTGTCGAAACGCTTCAAGCATAACATGCTGGTCAAAATTGTGTGAATGCAACACCCAGTCCGAACATGCATTAAAACACCTTTACAAACCAATTGCAAAAGTTTTATTGAAAGTAGTATAATAAAGTAAAAAAGTTTAATATATTCAATGCAATTAACAAATCATGTAATACCATTAAGTAGAAGTATCTATATATTAGTTATTTTTTTAGTGCTGGGGAAAGTTACTTCCAAAATACAATATTGTGTTACTTCGTAAAGTAACTAATTGCGTTTCTTGGTTACTTTTAATGAAAAGTAATATGTTATGTTATTTTTTCTTATGTGGGCTGGGCTTGCTTGTTTGTTTTTAATATAAAAAGTTTTATTTTTGGCAAATATAAAAGCCTTTTCACATCAAAAGTGAAATGTATAAATTCACGTCTGTACAGTAGAGAGAGCAGCTCAAACTAACCTTTCAGGAGAAGAAAGTTTAACACTCTTCAGCAATTAAAAAGATTAAACAAATGTTTTGTTTATGTAAAGTCATTTTTGCATATTAGTATGGTTGAATTGGATCATCGAAGGTCAGCAGCAAAGACATTGGTTATTAAAATAAGATTAAATACATAAAGGATATTTGTGTTATTTAACGTTTAATTATTGCAGGTTTGCATTTCACTATTTTTATTGATTTTGAGGAATACTGAATGTGTTTTTGTGCAGGTGAGATGAGTAAATGCATGTTGACATTTAGTCTAGAACTACAGTAACATGATGTTCACACAGCTCTCACGACGCCTTACTCCCGATTTCTCTCAACATGGCAACACCAGAGCTGTCAGTCAATACATGGGAAACAGGTAAGTAACTGGAATTACTTATTTGAAAAAGTTACTCAGAAATTTTCTTGTAAATTAAAAAATAATGCGTTACTTTACTACACTCTAAAAAATGCTGGGTTAAATACAACCCAGTGCTGGGTAAATATTGGACAGAACATATGCTGGGTTGTTTTCAACCAACAGTTGTGTTAAATGTTTAACCCGACCTTCTGGGCAGTAACCCAACCGCTGGGTTTGTCCATATTTTACCCAGCGCTGGGTTGTATTTAACCCAGCATTTTTTAGAGTGTAGTTACTTGAAAAAAGTAATCTGATTCTGATTACATAACTCGCATTACTTGTAATGTGTTATCCTTAACACTGGTATTACTACATTGTAGTGCTTGTTTTGTTTGTTTTATAGAGAGCTTGCTTAATTAAGCCACTAAAAAAAGTTTATTTTTATCATATGTATGTGTCATGAAAAATGTATAGAGATTCTTAAAACTTATCTGAGATTACAAAAACACAGGATTTCAATAGTTACATAAAGTCTTGTTTACTGAAATCACGTTACTTTAGCAATTTGATATGCGCTCCGAACTTCAATAGAGATGTTTGCACCACTTTTATGGTGTCTTTCTGCCTTTTTGGATCCATATTCTTTGTAATTGCTTGGAAAAGAGTGAGCGCTACAGTAAAGAAAAGAAAGAGTAAAGGAAGTACCGCATTTTCCAGAAAATAAATCGCACCGTGTCAAAATGTAATTGTTGAGAGAAAAAAAAAGTTGCATGTGCATGATTTTATGATTTTTATTTTATGAAATAAAACTGCTAAAACCAGGTTTTAGCTGGTCTACCAGCCTGGTCATAGCTGGTTCACCAGGCTGGTTTTAGAAGGGGTTTGACCACTTCTTTAGCTGGGAAACTAGCCAATCTGCATGGCTGGTTTTACTTTTCTTTTTTTTAGCATGGACAAATCCAAATCTGAATATAATTGCATTATATAAACCACATTGGCTAAGTCGCACCACATTTTAGCTGATAAAAACTGCGACTTATATTCCAGGAAATATACGTCATACAGGTTTGGATGAACATGAGGGTGAGTTTCATTTTTGACAGAACTATTCCTTAAAAATGAAAACAACAAGAGTATTGATTGACAGAACGTGTTTTTTGCAGTGAGAGGCGACTTTTTAAAATTGTTGTCTATTAGCAGTGAGTGTTTTGCGCGCTGTTTATGTGCGCTCTGAGCCCCTCGAAATGGAGAGGCGGACTTCTGTTGTGGTGACGAAAGATTACCGTTGCTTAGAAAATCCGGAGACTGCAATGATGGAGGGTGACCCGAAGCTGTATTTTTTAAGATTTTTGCTAATATGACAGTTTACTTAAAGGGGTCATATGATGTTGCTAAAAAGAACATTATTTGGTGTAATGCATTGTGTTTACATGGTTCGAGGTTAAAAAAAAACACATTATTTTCCACATACTGTACATTATTGTTGCTCCTCTATGCTCCGCCTTTCTGAAACGCACCGATTTTTACAAAGCTATTCATTCTGAGAAGCGAGGCGTGCTCTGATTGGCCAGCTATCCGGTGCGTTGTGATTGGCCGAATACCTCAAGCGTGAGATGGAAATGGTAAACCCATTATAAACGAGGCATTTGTTGCATTCAGTGAGGACTTAATTACTGGTTATAATGACTTATACTGTCTTTTTACATGTGGCGCCATGCCGCATAAACATAACACCATGTCTGCATTTGTGATCGTAGAAACGCAAAACAAGCACTACTCTACACTGCTCAAAACTCGCGTTTGAATAGTCAGTAGCAAATTCTTTAAATATCGAAACGTACTTACAGGCTGTGAGTCAGAAGCACCAGACTGTCCTTGCAAAGCTGGAATTGCCCCACTTTATAGTGTTCACAGCCATTCATAGTGTTCACATTGTAGGCTACTCTTCCAGGTTCAGGAAATAGTCCTCCGTAAAATGCGCTGCACACACTCTAATATTTGGGTTGAACTGTTCTGGAACAGTGTTGTAAATACAACTTAACCACTGATTTCTAGTTGTGTCCTCTTTTGGATCCCAAACAAAGTAGTTTCGCTTTCACAACGAAACACAGCGTCTCCAGAACATGGTGCCGGCGGCAGCAACAATACTACAGCCAGAATAAAAATCATGCCCTCTTTCTTTGCGTGTACGTTTGGGCGGTGTTATGCAAATCTTCCCACACCGTGACGTAGACATGTGGGGGTGTGTTTGAATGAGCTGTTTTAGGGGGCGTGGACGAGTCTTAACTTTTATAAAGAATATCTCTTTGGTTTTGAGACTTTAGTCTTTGCAACTTCAGGGATCTTATCTATGCACAAACAGCTTGTAACACCCCAAAGAGAAAGCAAAACTTGAAATCGCATCATATGACCCCTTTAACAGCAAAAACCAAATATTTTAGAGCGCTCACGCTGTAATCCTTGTAATTAAAATGTAAAAGACAGGACAGCTGATTTGGTGGTTGCCTAGCAACATAAAAAAAAAAACAGCTCTTTTTTTAAAAAGTCACCAAAAAGCCTCGCGTTTTCAGACCTAAAAAAAAATGCATTCTGTCTGATTGGGGCCTTTGACACACAATCAAGGCACATATTTGTTACGCTGTCTAAAGGGTTAGGACACTAGACAATCCAAACCTGTTAGACATCACAGATTACGAAATGCTTGCATACCTGCACACTCCATTCCAGGGAGGAAACGGTCCTTGTAGTAATTCTCGCAGTCGCCGACAAGCGTCACATTTGCCCATTTCAGAGTCGCTGCTGACAATCCAAACACACACAGAGACAATGAGTCCTCAAACTCTACCATATACTCCTCCTGATTTCTGTAGGTTGTGTTTGACAGTGAGCCGAACCTTTGCCCCAGCCGGAGATGGTGCAGGTGTCATTGGGCTGGAACTGTTGGGTGGACCAGGGAACGCAGACGGCTCGGACCGCGGGATTGTCGTCAATACACTTGTCTGAAAGATAAATCTCCTCCAGCTGCACCAAAGCAATGTCGTTGGCGTAGGTTTGTGGGTTATATTCATGATGGATGAGGATGTTCTTCACCGGAATTCTTTCGGTGGTCGACTGCATTCGATGCTTCTTCCAGAGAGAGAACTTGATTCGGAAGGACTTCGGTTTGGGCCTAGAGATGTGCAAACATACTGGTTGAGCAAAAGTAAATTGGTGGAGACAAAACAAAGTTTGGCAGTGCAGTGTTTCCCCTAGGTTTACAGCTTTGGGGGGGGGGGCATATTTAACGCGACATATTTTCCGATGCACGCTCTTTGTCCGCTGGTGCAAGTAGTGTTGTTTTTGGCGGCCTGTTTTAATTTTAGTTTTAGTCTAGTCTTTGTGTGAAGCTGTCATTTTAGTTTTTATTAGTTTTAGTCACGTTCATACTCTTTTTAGTCTAGTCAAGTTTCAGTCAACTAAAGGTCTAAGCATTTTAGTCTTATTTTAGTCAGAATTATCCATGACTATTTTCGTCTAGTTTTAGTCGACGAAAACTGATGACATTTAGTCAAGTTTTAGTCAATGAAAATTGTATTTTAGTCTCTTTTTAATAATGCAATTCTATTTAACCCAGTCAATATAGTATAAGTACCTAGTAGTATAGACGAAACCAAAATTTTCTTTTAGCCAAACCCATTTCAAACAAGGTTATCTTATTATATTATTGTTACCTTATAGACTCAAGAATACATCCATTCCAGACACGGAAGACGCTCTGATTTGAATTTACAACATTTATTTTACCAACCAAACATGTTAGAAGTACACACATAAATTTAAATAAATAAAATAGCATCACATGACAATGCCAGAAAAAAAAATTAATACATTCAAGTTTAACAAAGAGAAACAAGGTGCTTGAATGCTCGAGCTACAATAACATACTAAAAAAGTGCAAATAAAATGTGTGTCTGTTACTTGTATTGCTTGTAAACTGAAGTCAGATGAAGTCCCTTTCTCTGTGTCAGACTTAACTTTGTTTGTTGTCATCTTCTAAATAATGCCGCGAGTGGAGCTTGAGGAAGTGACGTCGCCTGCGTCTGCGCAGAGAGTTGCCAAGTCTGCGGTTTTCCCGCGGAATTGAGCTACTTTAACACTGTTGCCGCGGGTTGTTTTTCATGTCCGCGGGTTGAAGCGACCCCAATAACGTGATATTTAGCCCCTGGAATGCGAACTTTACCGGGGAACCCCCCTCGAAATGCGATTGGGCTAGTTTTGGGGTAGTTTTGAGTAGCAATTGGGCGGGTTTTGTTGCGAAAACCTGGCAACCCTGAATTTCAGCCCCTGAAGTGAGACACAGGAAACGCGACAAAACGAGACGAAATAACGTTATAACATTTCATTTCGTCTCGTTTTGGTCAACGAAAATGAAGAGACATTTTAGCATAGTTTTTATTTTGTAAACCACATTTAGTCTCGTTTTTATTCGTAAACGATATTGCATTATACATTTAATTATCGTCAGGTTCGTTGACGACGATATTTCGTCATAATTTTCGTTGACGAAAGCAACACTAGGTGCGAGTGTGCTCACCTGTGTAAGAAATCCCAATGAAATCCATTTTATTTTTTCCCAAATCCCTTTTTATGTTTTTTTCTGAATTTCGTTTTTTACGTTTTAATTTTTCTGGACTCCTTTTTAATGGTTGAATTAAATTTTATTTATCAAAAAGCTTGTCTAATTAATTAAAATCATGAAACTTATGCAATTTCACATCAATTTATTAAAAGATTTTTAAAAAACTACATGCTTAGGGCCCTATGAAATGTTTTATTTTTTCTCACCATATGTTTTATTGTTACCAAATTCTCTGTTTTAGCATGTCTAATCATTTGAATGCATAAAAACAACTTAATTTATTCAAATTTATTCTTAAAATAGCCTTATGAAATGTTTTTTTTTTCATCAGAAATTCTGTGTTGTGTAGTTAAATTTTTCTGGTTATCAAATTAAGTCATAATACATTAATTTAATTTATCTTTTAATTATTGAAAATTAAACAAACTTTATTTTTTGGCAAACAAAGGGGATTTACTATTAACAATAAAACATGAAAGAAATGTGTGATTATTCCTTAAACAATTGTTTTAGTAGTAGTACTAATAGTATTAGTAGTATTATCATTTACATTTACATTTATGCATTTAGCAGACGCTTTTATCCAAAGCGACTTACATTGCATTCAAGTTACAGTTTTTACATTTTATCAGCTCTTATGTAAATTCTACTGAATATCTCTGGCACAGTGTCTTCAAGTTAAACCGAACTTTTATTTTGACAGGGTGCCGTAAATACCTTTACATTTCTGTGTTATATGAGGCTAGTTTTACTCAAATGAAATGGTAAAATGCTAATGAAGTGACTCTCAGAGACGGCAGACGCTGAAATCACTGCGAGCTTCAGTATGTGTGTAGTAAACGAAACAGTGCGTCTGTGCCATTCATTCACACAGAGACACGCAGAACATACAGGATTCATATTTAAATAGTCTTTTTGTGGTTTAATATTTACAGATACTAGTCCATATTTAAGTGTAATCGCTATATAGAAAATAAAATTAAAAAAAATTTAACTTGACTTTCAAGGGGGGCGCTGCCCCCTAATATAATGGCTGGGGAAACACTGCAGTGCTAGTCTCGCATAGCCAGACCTTCAGACTGACGGCTGAAGGTCTGGAATAGATGCCAGCTTTTATTGGCCAAGGCCCGCCCATGAGGCCGTTTGACCGATATGTCAAACAACCAATCACATTTCGTTTCGTTCAGCGTCCCGTTTCGGGGCGTGGAAATGTCGCCACAATAACAGACCGGTGTGTGAAACTCTCGGACGTATTTTAAAGATTCTATGCTGCGAATTTTAAATATTTCACATACTTTTGAAAATCCAGCGTTTAGTTGACCCTGATAAGCGTTCATCGTCACATTTGTAAACACGACGGCTTTCTTCTTTCGTAAGGGGTTTGGCGAACGCGACACTCGCGTCTCCCGGAAATCTGGTTTAATTCAACCAGTCAGATGACGACTTCGACATTACTGAAGTGTTTCCAGAAAAGTGTGCCATATGCATCAGACGTTTAGCCAACGTTCCATGGGCGTGACGTCTGAGGCTGAGACTACTGCAGTGCTAACGCAGGGCTCGTGGTGATTGGTTGTACCTGACGCAGTGGGCGGCGGTCAGAACCCAGCAGCCACCCAAATAAGCCCCTCCGCAGCTGATCGAACCTTCATCCTGAATGGCCACCTGCCACTGTATCTGAGTCTGCAGGGCAAAGGTCACACACAGAGGTCATTCCTTACCTGCTGGCATTAAATTTCCTCAAATAGACATTTGCTGCCTAGTGTTATGTTGTCCGTTTAACTATTAAACTGCAGTGATGTTATTGATTTAGACTGACAAACTATTTTGAATCTCTTGCTCAGAGTGTTTAAGCTGTCTTTAAAATCTTTCATGTGTGTGAATTGTTTGTTTGTTGTACAGTACATACAGCATACATAGGCTACTCATGTAATGCGATATATACTAGCTAAATAGCAAATCTCAACTGCTTGGTTGTTCATATCATTGCAAAATGTAAACTTTATTATTTCCCAGCTCTATATGGTTGGATTATATCTTACTTTACTTGCATGTATATAACATATACTCATGTAAAGTAGGGATGCACCGAATGTTCGGCAACCGAAATTGTAGCGAATAAGCGAAAAGACCGAATAAATTGTACCGAACAATGCCGTGACGCGATCAAATAGAGGCGCGCACTAATGCAGCAAACAAGTCTGCAGTGTGAAAGTATTTAAAACTCAGAGAAAGATGCAAAAATCATTACAAGCACCAACAGTGAGAGACTGTTTAGCGCTGCATCTCATGTCTTCGATGAGAAGAGGAAGAGGTGGTTGATGTTGGTTACTGTATGATGATTGAGATCGCAAAATGGCCTCAAACGATTAGTAAATAAACTGCAGAATGTTATGTTTTCTAAAACACGCATGCATTAAAAAATGGCAAAATAGGCCTACATGAGGAAAACATTTGAAAAACCGTGTTCGGTATTCGGCTTCAGCCAAGAATTTTCATTTCGGTGCATCCCTAGTGTAAAGCGATATATATAATACATAGGAAATCTCAACAGCTTAATTATTTAAATTATTGCAAAATGTAAGCTATATTATTGCCTAGCTTTAATCTGCTGAATGTGACTAGATAAAATATATTTTACTGATTTTAATCAGTTTTTGTGGGGAAACAATAATAATAATCTCAAGTACTGATCATGTGCTTTATTTAGTCTAATGCTAGTTTGGATGCCAATTTACGTGATCGTAGCCATACTGAAAGGGACAATGGATAATTTACCTCACATTGAAAATACAAACCCGATTCCAAAAAAGTTGGGACACTGTACAAATTGTGAATAAAAACAGAATGCAATGATGTGGAAGTTTCAAATTTCAATATTTTATTCAGAATACAACATAGATGACATATCAAATGTTTAAACTGAGAAAATGTATCATTTTAAGGGAAAAATAAGTTGATTTTAAATTTCATGGCATCAACACATCTCAAAAAAGTTGGGACAAGGCCATGTTTACCACTGTGTGGCATCCCCTCTTCTTTTTATAACAGTCTGCAAACGTCTGGGGACTGAGGAGACAAGTTGCTCAAGTTTAGGAATAGGAATGTTGTCCCATTCTTGTCTAATACAGGCTTCTAGTTGCTCAACTGTCTTAGGTCTTCTTTGTC
Source organism: Schizothorax lantsangensis (assembly GCA_027422415.1). Classification (NCBI taxonomy): domain Eukaryota; kingdom Metazoa; phylum Chordata; class Actinopteri; order Cypriniformes; family Cyprinidae; genus Schizothorax; species Schizothorax lantsangensis. The sequence goes on from CM049862.1 coordinate 27,557,173, forward strand.
GCATCTTCCTCTTTATGATGTGCCAAATGTTTTCTATGGGTGAAAGATCTGGACTGCAGGCTGGCCATTTCAGTACCCGGATCCTTCTTCTACGCAGCCATGATGTTGTAATTGATGCAGTATGTGGTCTGGCATTGTCATGTTGGAAAATGCAAGGTCTTCCCTGAAAGAGACGACGTCTGGATGGGAGCATATGTTGTTCTAGAACTTGGATATACCTTTCAGCATTGATGGTGCCTTTCCAGATGTGTAAGCTGCCCATGCCACATGCACTCATGCAACCCCATACCATCAGAGATGCAGGCTTCTGAACTGAGCGCTGATAACAACTTGGGTTGTCCTTGTCCTCTTTAGTCCGGATAACATGGCGTCCCAGTTTTCCAAAAAGAACTTCAAATTTTGATTCGTCTGACCACAGAACAGTTTTCCACTTTGCCACAGTCCATTTTAAATGAGCCTTGGCCCAGAGAAAACGCCTGCGCTCCTGGATCATGTTTAGATATGGCTTCTTTTTTGACCTATAGAGTTTTGGCCGGCAACGGCGAATGGCACGGTGGATTGTGTTCACCGACAATGTTTTCTGGAAGTATTCCTGAGCCCATGTTGTGATTTCCATTACAGTAGCATTCCTGTATGTGATGCAGTGCCGTCTAAGGGCCCGAAGATCACGGGCATCCAGTATGGTTTTCCGGCCTTGACCCTTACGCACAGAGATTGTTCCAGATTCTCTGAATCTTTGGATGATATTATGCACTGTAGATGATGATAACTTCAAACTCTTTGCAATTTTTCTCTGAGAAACTCCTTTCTGATATTGCTCCACTATTTTTCGCCGCAGCATTGGGGGAATTGGTGATCCTCTTCCCATCTTGACTTCTGAGAGACACTGCCACTCTGAGAGGCTCTTTTTATACCCAATCATGTTGCCAATTGACCTAATAAGTTGCAAATTGGTCCTCCAGCTGTTCCTTATATGTACATTTAACTTTTCCGGCCTCTTATTGCTACCTGTCCCAACTTTTTTGGAATGTGTAGTTCTCGTGAAATCCAAAATGAGCCAATATTTGGCATGACATTTCAAAATGTCTCACTTTCAACATTTGATATGTTATCTATATTCTATTGTGAATAAAATATAAGTTTATGAGATTTGTAAATTATTGCATTCCTTTTTTATTCACAATTTGTACAGTGTACCAACTTTTTTGGAATCGGGTTTGTAAATTAAAGGAAATATAAATGTTAAAACTATGAACTCAGTGTGAAGAAACAAGTGCATTCCATGGTGAAGTATGTTTTTTAGTGCAGGGCAACGATTAATCGTGATTAATCACATCCAAAATAAAAGTTTTTGTTTATATAATATGTGTGTACTGTATACGGTGTATATTTATTATGTATATATATAAAGACACACATATACAGTATATATTTTGAAAATATTTACATTATTTATATTCATATAATTTATATTATATATATAAATATATTTAACATATAAACAACATATTTTTCTTAAATATATACATGCATGTGTGTGTATTTATATACTGTATACATAATAAATATACACAGTACACACATATATTATGTACACAAAAACTTTTATTTTGGATGCGATTAATCGCGAATAATCGTTGCCCAACACTAATTTTAATATTAAGATGGTTTTATTTTTAAAATTGTATTATCTACTTCATTTCCTTGCAAGTGCAGTGAGCTTGCAGAGAGGCTCCGCCCATATGCTCTTCTGATTGGCTGATATTTGTCATACAAACTGACAAATATTGATGTCAGGTACTGATTATGTTCTTTATTTATGGTTAAAAGTGTATGAATGTCATTTTGCGTGACCTTTGCAGCCATAACTTCTGAAAACGACAATGGATAATTTACCTCGGATCTTGAAAATAAATTAAAGAAACATAAACATTAAAACTGTGAACTCAGTGTGAACAAACAAGAGTATTCCATGACAAAGATTGTTTCAGTCGCTCGGTATATGTTTTTGATAGTGTTAAAATGGTTTAATATGTCTTCATCACATTACATAGCCTATGTTTCTATACGTGTGCAGTGCGCTTGCTTAGAGAGGCTCCACCCTCACTTTCTTCTGATTGGCTGTGATTTTTGCACCATGTGATTTTTTTGTTTTGCATCTGTGACACAAGCATCATGACTTGTAAAGTTGCTTTGAAACAATGTGAATTGTTTCACATTGTACAATGTAAATTTGATTTGACTTGGTTTTGGTACTTGGTTCTTAATGTGTTGCAATTTCATAAAGCATTGCTCAGTAGTTGTATGTTGTATTGTTAAGTGTCTGGACTGACCGGTAAGGTCTCTTCCCATCCTGCTGAACGTTTCCGGCGTGAATAGTGATTGTCCTGTTTGTACACATACTCCATATTGGGAACGCCACACTGCAGCTGGCTCTCTGCAGACGAGCGCATTTCTCTGATCTCTGGAACAACATGAAGGTGAGTTATTATCTGAATGATTTCAAACCTGAAATCATGTGAATACACTCTTAATCTTTTGTTCAAAACACTTGCTATGCAAAAACAATTCATGATATATGTGACTCTGGAGCACAAAAGCAGTCATAAGTAACACAGGTATATTTGTAGCAATAGACAACAATACATTGTATGGGTCAAAATTATCCATTTTTCGTTTATGCCAAAAATCATCAGGATATTAAGTAAAGATCATGTTCCATACCGTAAATTTCCTACCGTAAATATATCAAAACTTAATTTTTGATTAGTAATATGCATTGCTAAGAACTTCATTTGAACAACTTTAAAGATGATTTTCTCAATATTTAGATTTTTTTGCACCCTCAGATTCCAGATTTTCAAATAGTTGTATCTCAGCCAAATATTGTCCTATCATAACAAACCATACATCAATGGAGAGATAATTTATTCCATTGATTGATGTATAAATCTCAGTTTAAGGTTTTGTGGTCCAGGGTCACGTGTATATATATATATACAGTATATATATGAGTTGAGAGACAGATGAGCTTTTACTTACCTGACATTGGATCGGAAAAAAGTTGTTCTGCTTTCTTTACTACTGCTTTGTCAGTTACTGTAACACAAAAGATGGAGAACACTCTTCTTTTGTGAAGAGAACACAAAAAAGCACTTTTTTTCTATAAAAGAAACAACGTTTGATGTGTTTCAAGTCTGTACAGAGATGTTCCAATCACCCGATAGATTTGACCGTTTTAAGATTACAAATTATATAATTTTATAATTAACACTTTTTAATTAGAGTTAACTAAAACAAGTGTTATTTTAGTATCTTTGATATGCTATTATAGTTTTTGCTAATATTTTGAATTAGTTTTTATTTTTATATTTTCTCTTTAATTATAGTTAATTATTCATTTTCTTTTTTTTTTTAATGTCAACAGTTTTTATCATTTGTATTTTATTAGATTTAGTTAATTTAGTATGTTACGTTAAACTAAATAAAAGTTTTTTAATATTTTATTTTATTATAGACAGTTAACGTTTACTTTATTTCAAGTAACAAAAATGTTTTTTAATGGTTATAGTTTTAGTTAACAATAATAACCCTGACTGAAACCATAAAAACAGTATTACTTAAAATAAAATTAATGTTAACTGAAATTACTATACAACTGAAACATTAACTTGAAGTACTACACAAAGTTTAGCTAAAATTAAATCCTGATATTATGTGAGAATTTGATTGAATTCACTTTCATTCACTATGTGGTTGTGTATGAGTATAGTACGCTTGTCAAGTGAACTTCTACAGATTTCACGTAGTTCTGTTATGACGTCTTTGATTAGCCTGTTTCTGCATTCAAGAACTGAATCCTGAATCTCTTGGTGTTTTTGAGCAGTAATGAGATCTTAAAGGGACAGTTCACCCAAAAATGAAAATTCTGTCATCATTTACTCACCCTCAAGTAGTTCCAAACCTGTATGAATTTCTTTGTTCTGCTGAACACAAAGGAAGATATTCTGAAGAATATGGGAAACTGGGGCACCATTGACTTCCATGGTACTTTTTTCCTACTATGGAAGTCAATGGTGCCCCAAAACAGCCTGGTTACAAACTTTCTTCAAAATATCTTCCTTTGTGTTCGGCAGAACAAAGACATTCATGCAGGTTTGGAACTACTTGAGGGTGAGTAAATGATGACAGAATTTTCATTTTTGGGTGTACTGTCCCTTTAAATGAATTCACTGACCATCAAGTTCATCTTCTCCTCCCAGACAGTCCCTGATTCCATCTTTGATGGCGTGTTGGGGAATACAGACACCCGATTTACAGAGGAACGCCTTGCCTTGACAGTCTTCACACAACAGAAACAGTAACAACAGGATTATCAGTCTACTTCATGCCAGCAATGCTAAAAACATTGATTCATGTACCACTGAACACCCTTGATGAAATATCTTGAATGCACTGGATAAAAACATCAAATTCCAAAAGCTTAAATGTAAGTGATATGTTTGAGTTTTATATTTAAAGTTTTTTTTAATGTATTTTTTCGTGTATTTTGTAAATTTATTTTGATTTATGTTGTTTAATGTCAGTTAATGTTTTAAGTATTATTAGGTTAGGTAAATTAACACATTTGCAAAAATAATTTGTGCCTTATTTAGAAACAGCGACATGAAGGGAACAACAGGATTGTTGAAAACTGGACAAAATTTGTATTTTGGATGCACTGAATAAAAATGTGTTTGAGTTTTAAATTTATAGGTTTATTTTATATTTACATAAAATTGACAAAAGCGGATTTTTTTTGCATATTTTTAGTTCAGTTTCAACATGAAATGAATGATTTAAGTGTATTTGATTATTTGAATTATTATGATTAATAATATATTTTATTTTATTTTACCAGGCAAGTTAATTAAGAACAAGTTATTATTTTCAATAACAGCCTGGCAGGAGAATTAATATCTCCTGAGAAACAAACATATATTACAATAAATAAAACAATGCAGGGCAAAACGGTAGTTTCTACAAGATATTTCTTGGCTGACATGGAAAACACAGATCTATTTCGGTACAAAAAATGAAGATTGAACTTTCTTCTGGAGATTAGTTATGTGGATAGTAAAAGTCAAGGAGTTATCGAGCCAGATTCCGAGATATTTATATGAAGATACTACCTCAATTTTTATAATACCGTTATTATTATGTTGTTTTTTCCAAACTACATTACTTTTGTTTTTGAGCTATTTAAAACTAGATTCAGATCATTGAAAGCCTCTTGAATATTATTAAAACTATCCTGTGCCTGTTTTAAATCTTCATCATATGACAATCCCACAACATAAAGAATAGTATCATCCGCATAAAGATGAATACAGGTTTTCTGACTACAGATAACCTGAGAAATATTATTAATTTAAATTGAAAACAGAGTTGATGCCAACACAGAGCCCTGAGGGACACCTTTATTTATAGTTAATGGTTCAGATAATTGTTGATCAATCTTTACATATTTGGATCTATTAAATAATATATATATAAATATATAATGCATTTCATGACAGTCATTTTTGCTTTTATTTAGAAACAGCGACATGAAGGGAACAACAGACAGGATTGTGGAAAACAGGAAGAGGACTGATGTCGTCAGACTCACTTTTGCAGCACATCTCGTCGCTGTTGTCTCCACAGTCATCAACACCATCGCAGGGTTTTCCATTGATTAAACACTTCCCATTCGCACAGAGAAACTTCTTACATTCACCTACACAGAGAAAACCCATCAGTGTGAGTGAAGGAAGTGTCAAGACAACAGATTAACATTAAACATTAAAATGATGACTGCATTTCAGAGCAAACAGCACCTGGAGGTTCCTCATAACACTTTAAAGCAGCCACCCCAGCTTTGATTGACTCTGGATCATAGATCATACACTCGGCCAATGAGAGCTCAGATCCCGTGCAGCGAACCCTCATACACTTATCTTCATAAAGAGACTCATATGTGATGTTAGATGCCTTCATTGCTCCTCTGAGAGACAGAAAGAATAAGATAAGCAGACGGTACATGTTGAGTTGAGAGAAAAGACATCTTGTGTTCAGGTGTGTTTACCTTTCGACTCCCTTAACGTTTCGGCAAACGACATTTGCTGCTGCCATATTCCAGCCTTTGCCACATACTGGCATTTTTCCCATCTTAGTTTTTATCTCCACCACATTATTAGAATCAGAGTCTACATCCACAGAGTACATCGTCACATCCACCTTGTCTTCCGCTGGACACAAATATTAAGGTTTACTGTAAGTTTCTTTAGAAAATTTTCTTTAAAGAACCAAGACATTGTTATGAAGAGACTTTAACAAAACAATTCAGATTTAGAGAAATGTGTCTCTGCATCAGTGTCTCAGCAATGGATGCTCTGCAGTGAATGGGTGCCGTCAGAATGAGAGTCCAAACAGCTGATAAAAACATCACAATAATCCACACCACTCCAGTCCATCAGTTAACATCTTGAGAAGACAAAAGCTGAAACAAATCTATCATTAAGATGTTTTTAACTCAAATGCGATCCATAATCCATAATAACGCTTCCTCCAGTGAAAAAGTGGTCAGGTGTGAATCAGGAGAGAAATCTGCATCAGATCAAGCAGCGTTTACAAGACAAAACAGCTCTAAACTAATATGTGGCTGGATTTTGATGTGCAAGACAACAGGAGATGGGCTTTTTCACTTGAGGAAGCGTTATTATGGATTATGGACTCATATTTAAGTTAAAAATGTCTTAATGCTGGATTAGTTTCAGCTTTTGTCTTCTCAAGATGTTAACTGATGGACTGGAGTGGTGTGGATTATTGTGATGTTTTTATCAGCTGTTTGGACTCTCATTCTGACGGCACCCATTGCTGAGACACTGATGGAACGATCCTTCATGAAAAAAAAAAATTATATAGTTTTTTATTATTAATTTAATTAGGTGTAGTTTTAAAAGTTAAATCACAAAAGTTTTACCCTGATTAAAGTTCACGTCTCACCTTTGCAGGATTGGCTGAAGTGTGAGAAAACGGGCTTCTTGGTTCTGCAGGCGATGGCGTTGGCCTGACACATGGAGAAATACACGGCTCCGTCCAGCGTACAGGCGCTTATTTGCTGCCGCGGACATTTGTACGGCATCTTACAGACACACTGTCCTGCGATGCATCGCCTCCATGGAGGACAGAACACTTTAGAGCAGGACCACCGAGTGTATTTCTGATCCAGACATTGGGCCGGACCCAATAAATCCTCATCAGATACACTTGGGTGATTGAGCTGTGAGTAAACAATGGGTTTTAATGCTTTTGAGGCAGTTTGGGGATTTGGAGTTGACTGAGGAATATTTATAGGGAGATTAACAGTGTGTTTTACAGAGAAACAATTAACAGTAAAAACATCAACGCGAGATTCATTGCCTATAGCACTTGAGCACATTTATGATGTCAAAATATCTATTTTTTTCCCCACAGAGAAAGAAAGTCATACAGGTTTAGGACATGAGGGTGAGTTAATGATGAGAGTTTTCATTTTTGAGTGAACTGTCCCTTTAAACTAGAGGAAGACAAGTCACATAGGTTGCAGATATGATTAATAATAATATACAAAATAATAGTTGTATTTTTTTCTTATAGCTACACTAAGCACAGAGGCTTTTTTCTGAGCTGTATTGTAAAATATTAATTATTCACTTTTTTTTATTATTGGTTAAAATGATGAACAACACCAACCATATTTTGTGTCTGGGTGTGCAACAATTTTTTATTATTATATATAATATTATCTTATTATTATCATTTTTGTAAAGAATTCTCAAAGTCATTAAGCTGTTTGAGTGTATTGAGATCAAAATCATTTGTAAATTAACCGTAAATTCATTAATAAAATGTGCAATCTATTTAACCCCGTCCTTTAAGTCCAAAGCATGTTGACTTCGTGTATAATTTTTTTTTTTACAAATTTTAAATACAGTGATTTAGTGTGAAATTTTGTTTTCTTGAATGTGTTTCCTACACTGCAAAAAAAATTGTCTGGTTTTTCTAGTATAAATATCTAAACATTCTTGAATCAAGATGCATATACTTTACAAGTAAAATGACTTAAGATATTAAGTCTTGTTTTCTAAAAAAAATAATAATAATAATCTTAATTCAAAGCCTAAACAAGATTATTTGTTTTACCCCATTGGCAGATATTTTTGCTTGTCTTAAGCAAAAACTAACAAAATGTAATTTTTTTTTTTTAGAAAACAAGACTTAATATCTTAAGTCATTTTACTTGTCAAGTAAATGCATCTTGATTAAAGAATTTTTAGATATTTACACTAGAAAACAAGACGAAAATACTTAATAAGAAAATCTTTTTTTTTGCAGTTATTTAAGCAAATCTTCAAGATAATGAAGTAATTTTATCTTAAATCAAAGTTGCATGTGCATGTTTTGTATTTATTTAATAAGCTGGCATGTAATAAGTGGGCGATGTCAGAACTGATCCTGATCACGCTGTTTACTTTGCGATATCTTTTGCAATCCTTTACATTTACTGGAAACAAGACCACTGTGATCAAGATTACACAGTATAGTTGTCATGACTCGTTTTCAGAGTTAATGAGATTAATTACTCCATTAATCATTGAATGCTTCGTTTAATTTGATCAGATACACAGAAACTCACGGCGGTCTGGAAGAGAAGACACGTGAAGAAAAAAACAGCCTTCATGATTCCTCTCTGTTCTTCCCTTCGTCCTCGACTCAGTCTGATAGACAGATGATTAACCCTGTCAACAGATGCCTGACATCAACCTGAATCAGACAGAAGGGAGGAGAAACACACGAGAGGGAGGAGAAACACAGCAGCTTCTGCCCGGAAAGGTCAGAGCGCTTGGTACTGCGTCAATATCAGAGTTTTGCGTTAGTCGATAAAAACTGTTTATTCAGTCAATAAAAACAAGGCTAAACTCACATGAGCCAAACCAACAAAAAAAGAAATCCAGTCATGCAAAACAGAAGGAATCAGAAAAACTTTCTCAACCCTAAAAACTTTATTGAATCACCACTTCGACCTGTTCTTTTTGTGAATTAAACAAGTCAATGAACCAAGAAAGCGTGCTTAAAATTGTCCAGATACTCTTATAACCTGCATGTGTGTGAAAGAAATATACCAGCTAACAGGGAACTTTCTCAGAACGTTCTTACAAGGTTCTCTCAAAGTTATAAACAAAGATTGTGTATAACTGTCTTTAACAAACATTCTCCCAGTAACATTAATAGAACATTGTTTAAAGTTAGCGGGTCTTTAATGTTCTCAAAACGTTGGATGTTCATTTAAGATTAAGATTATTTTTATTTGTCACATACACAATTACATAGAGAGTATATAACCAGTAGTGAAATGTATTCTCTGCATTTAACCCATCCTAAGTGAACACACACCCGGAGCAGTGGGCAGCCATGTTACAGCGCCCGGGGAGCAGTTGGGGGTTCGGTGCCTTGCTCAAGGACACCTCAGTCGACTTCCCCAACAATTTAACGTACTTTAAATGTTACTACTTGTTTCAGAACGTTCAGGGAACATTCAAAATGTAATATTTTACATAAACTTTTGCCATAAGTTAAATATATTAAGTTTCTACAATATATAAATATATTGTAGAAACTTAATTTCCTGTAAAGCTTCTTTGCAACGATTTGTATCGTAAAAAGCGCTATACAAATAAACTTGAAACTTGAATTGAACTTTAATTTTCAAAACGGTACAATAGAACGCTCCCTTATTTTGAATGTTTTCTCAACATTCAAAATAACCAAGAAAATACGTTTTTAAAACATTTTGAAAAATTGGATGTTTTGAACGTTCTGAGAACATTTAGAAATAAGGTTTTAATGGGAAAACATTCTTTGTTAGAACATTTTTTTGTTAGCTGGGTAGAAACGTTAAATAACTAAACTACAGTTGGCTTGAAGTGTTTTAAAATTTCATCTCAGGTTTAAAGGGGTCATATGATACGATTTCAAGTGTTTCTTTCTCTTTGTAGTGTTACAGGCTGATTGTGCATAGATAAGATCCCTGAAGTTGCAAAGACTAAAGTCTCAAACCCAAAGAGATATTCTCGACCACGCCCCCTAAAACGGCTCATTTAAACACGCCCCCATATGTCTACGTCACTGTGTGGGAAAATTTGCATAACAAACGTACACAATGAAAGAAGGCGGAGCTATTATTCTGTCTATAGTGTTGTTGCTGCCGCCGGCGCCATGTCCTGGAGACGCTGTGTTTCGTTGTGAAAGTACTTTGTTTGGGATCCAAAAGAGGACACAACTAGAAATCAGTGGTTAACACTGTTCCAGAACAGTTCAACCCAAATATTAGAGTGTGTGCAGCGCATTTTACAGAGGACTGTGTCCTGAAGCTGGAAGAGTAGCCTACAATGCTGTCTGCACAAAGACTGTTTCTATAAAGTGGAGCAATTCCAACTTTGATTTGATCTGATGATTCTGACTCACAGCCTGTAAGTATGTTTTCATATTTAAAGAATTTGCTACTGACTATTCAGATGCGAGTTTTGAGCTGTGTAGAGTAGTGCTTGTTGTTTGTCGTTTCTCCGATCACAAATGCAGACATGGTAATGTTTTGTAAAAAGACAGTCTAAGTCATTATAATCAGTAATTATGTCCCCACTGGATGCAACAAATGCCTCGTTTATAGCGGGTTTTATTGTTTTTGTGTCGTCGCGCCGGGACACGGCATCACAACATGGTAAGGGGGCGTAACATTTCTGTCTCACGCTTGAGGTATTCGGCCAATCACAACGCACTGGATAGCTGGCCAATCAGAGCACGCCTCGCTTCTCAGAACGATGAGCTTTGTAAAAATCGGTGCGTTTCAGAAAGGCGGGGCATAGAGGAGCAACAATAATGTACAGTATGTGGAAAATAATGTGTTTTAAACTGCATAAACACATTGCATTACACCAAATACACAAAATAATGTTCTTTTTAGCAACATCATATGACCCCTTTAAAACAGGCCTGTGATGACAGGATACAAAAACACTTGTTTGCATTTGCAAGATAAATGTACAGTATCCAGCTTTTGCAAATCTAATCTTAATGGCATTTATACAGTATGTGGTTTAAAATCTGATTTCACATCAAAAGTGTCCGCAGTGTGAATGCAACATGAAACTGGTTTAATTTCTCAAAGGCACCACAAAGACACTTTGAAACAAAAAAACATGCAGGACCAAGCTTGCCTGATAATCAGCATTTTAATAGCAACATACAAATAGCAAATTTAGTAACATCAAAAGCAAATGTGAACTGGTCTGTTCCTTCATTTACTGGTTAAATTTGGTAACGGCCGGCCAGCCTGTGTTGAAGCGGATCCAGTCGAAGTAATGTGCCACTTTAGTGTAGACGCCAGGATGATTGGGTTCGCCACATTTATCACCCCAGCTCACTATTCCCCACACATACGATAAACCAGATGCGTCTGTGCACACCAGCGGCCCTCCGGAGTCGCCCTGACACGAGTCCACCTTCCCCTCCAGGTCACCTGACACGGAGAACGACCAATGACAGCACAGGAACAGGTGAACAAAGAGTCACTTAGCACATGCTACTGTTTCTTTAATTAAACTAAAGCTTAACCATTAAATTACCTTCAATGCATTGCTATTTATCTGCTTGTTTTATCCAAACTTTTTTTTTCTTCCCAAAATTTCCTAGGGAGAGTTTCCCTTTGGCTCGCTGGAGTTTGTAAGGTACTAATTCTCTTGAAAATAAAACTTTGAAAAGGTATTGTGGAAAAAAGCTACACAAATAAACGTCACGTTCTTATGATTCATTTGTTTAATAATGTTTTATTGCTATTTGCAGCTTCTGGCCACTGTTTGTGGAAGCCCATTTCCACCATGGTATAAAAAACAAAAAAGGTAATTGCGAGTTTTTAATCTCACTGTTCACATTTTTTTCACAATTCTGAGGAAAAAAGTAAGAATTGCAAGATATATATATATATATATATATATATATTTTTTTTTTTTTTAAAAAGTAACTTTTTTTCCCCTTCAGAATTCAGATTTTTTTTTTTTACAGAATCCTGAATTTACTTTTCAATTCAATTCTTTTTTTTTTTTTTTGCCATGGGATAAAAAAAAATATATAAATTTGTGATATATAAATTCAGAACTGTGAGGGAGAAAAATCCAAATTGTGAAATTAAAATTTGAAACTCCAGAGTGGTTTGGAATGACAGGAGTGTTCATTTTCTGGGGAAATATTCCTGTAAGCACTCTGTGGTCACATAATTTCTTAGTAAGTGTGGTGTTAAGGCCTGCTCACACTAAGATTGATAACTATAACGATAATATTAGCGTCCACACAAAGTGCAATATCGTTCTGTTTATTATAAGTGAGCGCTGCAGTTATAACGTCTCCCGCTTTAAATGCTCGAGCTCTTTAAAGTCGAGTGGATTCTGTTTGGCTGTAGACGTTTTTATTGTTCATCAGCTAGAGAAAAACTTTCTGAAAGTGATTCAGATGATACTGTTAGCCTGTGTCATTATCGTTAAAGTTTTGGTGTGGACTTCAAAGTTCATAGTTATCGTCCGTGATGTGAACGGGCCTTGCCTTCTCGTGCTGTCGGAAAATTCCTACTACACATTTCTGAAGTCGTAATTGACCCTTTGCAAAGACATGCCCCCTTAGTTACTGTTACTATGTCTGACAAGCCATGGCGCTCTCGTGCCACAAATCATGTTCTCATGCAGTGAAAAATAGATCGCAAAGTGGAAACAGACAGGGCGCCGACAGACAATACAGAGTAGTTTACTTTTGGTATGAAACAAAGTCTCAGCTTTCAATTTTTTTTAATTTCTTTAAAAGATTCAAAAAATACCATTTTGTGGCTCTTTAATGTGTCCAAGCGGCCGGCACATGAACCGATCATCTCTTCCTCTTTACTAGTTATAGCATGAAATAAACATGAATGAACATTGGAAGGTATGTTGTGTCAACCACACAAAGACGTCAATACACACCAATTTTTTTAACTCTCCTGTCTGGTTTGTTAGCTGGACAAAATGATGGATTCGGCTTTATGATTGGTCAGATCGCCTGTCAATCAAACTCCCAGCGAAGGGTGAATTACGAATTCCCGACTGGGAAACTTGTATTTACGATTATTCCGATAGCATGTGAAGGCAGCATTATATGTTGTGTATAATCATGTAGATTTCTATAAACATACAAACACATTCAGTACCTGCACACTCCATTCCAGGGAGGAAACGGTCCTTGTAGTAATTCTGGCAATCGCTGATAATCGTCACATTTGCCCATTTTAGAGTCGCTGCTGATATCCCCTCTTCAAACAAACAGACAGAGACGCAATAAGACCTCAACTTTAACACCACTGGAGTTAAAGAACTCAATCTAAGGCCAGTTCATACAACAAACACCAACATTATAAACTTGACAGTTGAATGCAGTTGGGTTTAGAATGTTGGGATACAGAATTGTCAAATTTCTCTCAAGGCTAAAATACATGACACAACCTTTGCAGTCAGAATGGGTTGATGAAAGTTGCTGAAAAGCTCAGAATTTAATATTTTTTAAGCCTCAGACTATGATTCCAGAGGATTTCAAATGTGTTTAATATTTTGGGCCAATTTTAAAACATATTGTTTTCATTTGTCATGATTTTTCATGAATGCATGGCACACTCTTAATTTTTGTGCAATATTTTATGCAGTGTTTTCAAAAAATGTGACTTTCACATGAATGCAACTCTTTTGGTTTTCTGTCTCACTGTGACCAGATGCAAATATATGAATGCAAATCCAGTGCTAGAGTTCAGGGTAATTCATAATTTCGTAATTTCCTTAGTGAATCTACCGGAACAACAAATAAACAAGATTATCAGATGGCGATTTTGATTTTTCTGCATTATTTAACATGTAGAGCCGAACCTTTGTCACGACCCCAGCCGGAGATGGTGCAGGTGTCGTTGGGCTGGAACTGTTGGGTGGACCAGGGAACGCAGACGGCTCGGACCGCGGGATTGTCGTCCATGCACTTTTTCACAAATTTCAGCTCCTCCAGCTGCACCAAAGCGATGTCGTTGGCGTAGGTTTGTGGGTTATATTCATGATGGATGATGATGTTCTTCACTGGAATGCTGTCGGTGGTCGACTGCTTGCGATGCTTCTTCCAGAGAGAGAACTTGATTCGGAAGGACATCGGTTTGGGCCTAGAGACACGCAAACGCACAACTGGTTCTCAGTGGCAGATCTGTACAGATTGAACGAAACACGTGGTGATTGGTTGTACCTGACGCAGTGGGCGGCGGTCAAAACCCAGCATCCGCCCAAATACGCCCCTCCGCAGTGGATCGAACCTTCATCCTGAATGGCCACCTGCCACTGTATCTGAGTCTACAAAAGTTACACACAGAGGTCATTCCTTATCTGTTGGCATGAAATTTCCTTTAAAAACCAAAGGAAATGCTCTTTATGTGCTGCCTAGTGAAATTTTATTTGTTTAGCGGTTAAACTGCATTCATGGTATGACTGTTGATGTTGTTTTTGGCTGTTTTTGTCAAAGCGTTTGAGCTGTTTTTCACTTTAATTGAAATCTTTGCTGATCAAATATGTCACGGATTGTATGTTTTTCTTTGGGACTTGCCTATTTTTTATAGTGTTTCCTAAAGGTTGGTGATATGATCCAAATCTTATTTCTCAATTGTATTGATTGAGTAGACCTTATGTAGCCCCGTCCCTTTTCAGCCCTGCGCTCGTTGTCTTCTGTTTATTTCCACACTATGAAGGTAAGGTCGTATGAAGTCTAATGAAATCTACATTGATCCTTGTTATAGCTCTTAAAGTTATTCAGCAAAGAGCAATAGGTGCTCTTTTCCATTCTTATCTACACCTGTTTAATTAACTGTAAGGCTGTATGTATGTGATTTTACATGAATACTCGCCAAGACTGGCATTTTGAGCATTGAAGCGCAAAAAGGCGCGAAAGAGATTTAAATTCAGCATTGTGCTCTGATTGACTCGAAAACTTTATGCAGGTTCCAGTGGCTCAGTGGTAGAGCACTGCGTTAGCAATGCAAAAGGTCATGGGTTCAATTCCCAGGGAACAAACATACTGAGAAAAACAAAATGTATAGCCTGAATGCAAAGTAATTCGCTTTGGATAAAAGCGTCTGCTAAATGCATAAATGTAAATGTAATGCATGACGAAAAGTTGCATGATTATTTATTTACATTCTTCGATATACACAATATATATTGTCATGTCGACTGGTGTTTCAGTGGTTTTTATATTTCAAGACTGACCGGTAAGGCCTCTTCTCCTCCTACTAAGCGTTTTCTGCGCAGATGGGAAGTCGCAATGTCCTCCTGTTTGAACACATAGTCCTTATTGGGAACGCCACACTCCAGCTGGCTCTCAGCAGACGAGCGCATTTCTCTGATCTCTGGAACAGCATGATGGAGGGAGTGTGAGCAGATGTTGATACAGCTGTGTGAATCAAAACTTAACACATCAAGCCTGAACCTCTCAATCCTGTGGATTCGCTCCAGACATGTACTACAAATACGTGTACTTTAAACTTTGACCAAATCTAGAAGAAGAAGATTCAATTCAAGTCTATTTGTATAGCGCTTTTCACGATACAAATCGTTGCAAAGCAGCTTTACAGAAAATTAATCTTATCAGTGGTGACTATTTGAGTTGATGTCCATATCATGCAGTTTGTTAATGACATGTAATCAAACAGATGGTGAACACTATTAAAGGGATAGTTCACCCAAAAATGAATGTGCTTGCTTCCGATAAACGATGCATGCGTGTGCGCATGTGCATGTGTTGTTTACATGAAGCGGAAGCAAGCGCATGAGTCCTGATACTCTTTCCACAATGGCGGTGCACCGCTGCAGAGATGAGGAGAAGAAGAATTGTTGAATAAAACCGTTATTTTTGTTTTCTTTGCGCACAAAAATTATTCTTGTAGATTAAAATTACGGTTGAACCACTGATGTCACATGGATTATTTTACCGATGTCCTTACTACATTTCTGAGTCTGGGAACATTGCAGTTGTGTTGCTGTCTATGCAGGGTCTGAGAGCTCTCGGATTTCATCAAAAATATCTTAATTTGTGTTCTGAAGATGAACGAAGGTCTTACGGGTTTGGAACAACATGAGGGTGAGTAATTAATGACAGAATTTTTGGGTGAACTATCCCTTTAACAGCAATGATTATATGTTGCGATCAAACTTATAGCAAATTTTGGTAGTTCTGTATGTTCTTTTTTTTGCTGAAGTGAGAAACATTAGATGTGCAGTTTCAGATGAGTTTGCGCTTACCTGACATTGGATCAGAAAAGTGTTTCTGTTTTTTGTTTGTTTTTGTCTTTTTTGTTTCATTGGGTGCTGTAAAACAAGGGAAAGAACAGAAAAGCATTTATTGTGTAACAAAACTAGTTTAAAGTCTGCAAGTTCCTTCTTACAATTATAAACATTAATTATCATCAGACTCTCCTATTTATTTAAACTGTAAATTTCTTTCTCTCATTCTTTCTCTCAATCGTTCTTCCTGTTATTCTTTCGTTCATCTATTTTTTTTCTCATTCTTTCTTTCACTCTTGTTCTTTCTATATCTGTCTTTCTTTCTCTTGTTATTTCTGAACTCTGCAGAGAAAACTAATTTCAGCTGCTTGAACCTCGATCACGTTCTTTCAGTCATTACCCAGAGCTCATGACCATAGGTGAGGGTTGGAACATAGATTGACTGGTAAATTGAGCACTTCACCTTCAGGCTTAGCCCTCTCGCTTTTGCCACAATGCCTCAGTACAATGTCTGCATTACTGTCGCTTGTCAATCTCATGCTCCAACCAACCCTCACTCACTAATAAGACATATTGAACTCTTCTTGGAGAAGCAACTGCCTACCTAGAATAGGCAATCTAACCTTTTCCAGCTGAGAACCATGGCCTCTGATTTCATCCGGGGAGCAGTTGGGGGTTCGGTGCCTTGCTCAAGGGTCTCACCTCAGTCGTGGTATTGAGGGTGAAGAGAGCGCTGTACATTCACTCCCCCCACCTACAATCCCTGCCGGTACCGAGACTCGAACGTGCGACCTTTGGGCTGCAAATCCGACTCTCTAACCATTAGGCCACGACTGCCTCCACTGGCAACTGATACACCCGGAGTGCCCCCACAATCGTTCCCTGGCCTTCCCCAAATCTACAAAACACGTTTTTTTTTCGAGCTGACCCCGAATGGGTACCGCAGTCCAGAGCCTGGCCACCAGGTGCTTTCCTGTGAGCTCCTCTCCCAGGCCGGGTGTTTTGAAATTTTGCACTTAATTAATCATTTATTTGAATTAGCGAGAGAGAGAGAGAGAGGGACAAAAGTTGCGTGTGTGAACCTTCATTTGCGCGTCTCTCACTACAAGCAATGAGGCTTAGTTACTACAGCGATTTTACCCCCTCATTGCAGAGAAATAACGTTGCGAGTCAGTATCCTATCGAAGCTATTTTACTAATAATAGTTTCCGTGCTGTGTGTTCGCTGTGCGATCTCTATCTGTGTGCAATAATGTGTGTGTGCGTGCATCTATGAAAGCAGCGTAGCCAACTGCATATAGTTTTAGTTTAGCTACAAACCCGACCCGAGCCCGAAGCTATTCATTAAACATTAACCCGAACCCCGAAAGTATTTCGGGACCCGTCGGGCTCGGGTCGGGTAGCAGACCTCTAGTACATGGTCTGCAACAATGCTTAGGTAGGAGGTACGTGTCAAAGTACCCAAGGTTTCCCAGCAGAACATTGCCCAAAGCATCACACTGTCTCTGTCAGCTTGCCTTCTTTCCATAGTGCATCCTGGTGTCATGTGTTCCCCAGGTAAGTGATGCACACACACCCGGCAAACCACGTGAGGTGAAAGAAAACGTGATTTATCAGACCAAGCCACCTTCTTCCATTGCTCCATGGTCCAGTTCTGATGCTCATGTGCTTTCGGCGGTGGACAGGGCTCAGCATGTGCACCCTGACTGGTCTGCGACTATGCAGCCCAATATGTAACAAACTGCGATGCACTGTGTATTCTGACACCTCCATCAAAACCAGCATTAACTTGTTGTTGGATCGGACCACACGGGCCAGCCTTCGCTCCCCACTGGGATCAATGAGCCTTAGGACAGGGGTCAGCATGGGCACCCTGTCGCCGGTTCACCACTGTTCCTTCCTTGGACCACTTTTGATAGATACTGACCACTGCAGACCTGGGAACACCCCATAAGAGCTACAGTTTTGGAGATGCTCTGACCCAGTCGTCTAGCCATCACAATTTGGCCCTTGTCAAACTTGCCCATTTTTCCTGCTTCTAATGCATCAACTTTGAGGACAAACTGTTCACATGCTGCCTAATATATCCCACCCACTAACAGGTGCTGTGATAAAGAGATAATCAGTGTTATTCACTTCACCTGTGAGTGGTCATAATGTTGTACCTGATCGGTGTATGCTGTTTCTGCATTCAAGAACTGAATCCTGAATCTCTTGGTGTTTTTGAGCAGTAATGAGATCTCAAATGAATTCACTGACCATCGAGTTCATCTTCTCCTCCCAGACAGTCCCTGATTCCATCTTTGATGGCGTGTTGGGGAATACAGACACCCGATTTACAGAGGAACGCCTTGCCTTGACAGTCTTCACACAACAGAAACAGTAACAAACAGTGTTTTAAATATATTTCTTTGTTTATGAAGGGAACAACAGACAGGATTGTGGAAAACAGGAAGAGGACTGATGTCGTCAGACTCACTTTTGCAGCACATCTCGTCGCTGTTGTCTCCACAGTCATCAACACCATTGCAGGGTTTTCCATTGATTAAACACTTCCCATTCGCACAGAGAAACTTCTTACATTCACCTACACAGAGAAAACCCATCAGTGTGAGTGAAGGAAGTGTCAAGACAACAGATTAACATTAAACATTAAAATGATGACTGCATTTCAGAGCAAACAGCACCTGGAGGTTCCTCATAACACTTTAAAGCAGCCACCCCAGCTTTGATTGACTCTGGATCATAGATC
This sequence comes from Schizothorax lantsangensis, assembly GCA_027422415.1. Lineage (NCBI taxonomy): Eukaryota > Metazoa > Chordata > Actinopteri > Cypriniformes > Cyprinidae > Schizothorax > Schizothorax lantsangensis. Next base: position 27,576,306 of record CM049862.1, read on the forward strand.
GTACACTCGGCCAATGAGAGCTCAGATCCCGTGCAGCGAACCCTCATACACTCATTTTCATCAAGAGACTCATATGTGATGTTAGATGCCTTCATTGCTCCTCTGAGAGACAGAAAGAATAAGATAAGCAGACGGTACATGTTGAGTTGAGAGAAAAGACATCTTGTGTTCAGGTGTGTTTACCTTTCGACTCCCTTAACGTTTCGGCAAACGACATTTGCTGCTGCCATATTCCAGCCTTTGCCACATACTGGCATTTTTCCCATCTTAGTTTTTATCTCCACCACATTATTAGAATCAGAGTCTACATCCACAGAGTACATCGTCACATCCACCTTGTCTTCCGCTGGACACAAACATGTATGGACAAACAAATGACTACTTTATAATCGCACAACAAATCATCTGATGCTCTTAACCCTTATATTGTGTTTTTGAGTTGTCAGAACAAAAAATAAGTTTATTCAAGTGTGCTATTAATATACTTCTTTTAAACTAAAAATAGGAAAGTATACTTTTAGTGTACTTTTTATGTACTTCTCAGAAATATACTTCAAATGACATTTAAGTATACTTGACTTATACTTAGAAAAAGTCTAAATATATGTGCTCCTAGAATCCATGTTTTCATTGTTATACGGTAGGGGGCGCTAGTACACATCTTCTTTACAGAATTTCCAAAAAATACACAAGTGAAGAAGAAACAGACACAACAGATGCTTCCATGTGTAATCTAACATGATCATCAGACATAAAACAGCATTAAAACTGTGTAACGTTATGAATAAAATGTCACCAATGAAGAGGTAATAATGTCTGACAAGCTTTGGGGTGTTGATCGACTCCATCTACATTTTGATTATCATACGTTTTTCAGCTTTTTGTTCAAAATGTTGTTTATTTCTTTATTTTTTATTTATGAAACTTACGCACATTCAAGTGTTTAAAAAAAGAATGCATGAAGCTAGAATAAAATGTTTTTGTTTACAAGAAGATACTCTTCTTTCTTTTGATGTTTTGTATGTTCAGATATTCATATAACAAAATATATACAAATTAATACCTAAATAGGGACATGGTGTAAAGTTCACTTAAAAAAACAAACAAACTTACGAGTATACTTTCAGTGTAAAACTACTAAACTAGTAGTTTACTGAGAGTATACTTCAAAGTTTACTAAAATGCTACTACAAGTATTTAATTAGTAAACTATCAGTAAACCTTTAAGTTCACTTTTAGTATAGTTGCAGTAGAAACTAAAAACATTGATGTAAGCTAGCTGTGCACTCAAAGTTTACTACTGTTATACTTAAAGTATACTTAAAAGTGTACTTTTATATACTAGAAAGTGGGCCAATTTAGTCCCAATGAGTATTGAAATAGTACACTTACAAGTATACTACAAGTAAACTGATATTTGTATACTTACTACATAAAGTATACTTAAAAATATACTTGAACTTTACTTAAGTATACTTAATAAAATAAGCTTGAAGTATACTACTCCTTGGTAAGGGAAGTACTGGTTAACTTAGGATGTTCCTCTTGAAATTGTGTGATTATTTCTCATTTAGGGTTGACTTTTCTATAAAGATTGCGATGTTAGTGTGTCATTTTGTCCCATACATTGCATGGCTAAAAGCAGCTGCAAAGACCTACAATCATTTTTAAAAATTGTGTATTTTACATCAGTTTTTCTGCTGTAGGCTGAAAAAAAATACATTTATGCAATTGGTTGCCCTTTTATTTGAAGACATGTACACTGCGTTGAATTTTCAATCAGTTCGTGTATGTGAATTTTACTGGGAATCAAACCCATGATCTTGGCGTTGCTAGTGCCATGCTCACATTTTGTGCTTAATAGTCATTAAATATAGTTTTACAGATTTCCTCGTTACAATTTTAGGTTATGTGTGAGAAAGTTATGTTAAAAGTACTGTATTTACAGTACATCATCTTTTTTCATAGTGTAAAAATTATCAAATCATGTCGCATAGCATCGCATCTTGTCATTGCATCCTGTTTTTGGTTCGTTTAGAAGTATTTGGCTCGTGCTGCGTTCATATTTCATTCGAACCACACCAGAGTTCGTTTGGAAGTGGACCGAGACCTATCTTTTTAGTGGTCTCGGTCCACTTGTTTGGTGCACACCAGGGTTCAGATGGCAGCGTTCACATTTACTCAAATGAACCGCACTAAGAGTTTGTATTAATCGAACCGAACATGACAAGTGTGACTGAACACAACCTAAAGCACCTAGAAACCAATGCACTGATCTGAAGAACTGAAAGAAAATTAAGAACTTTTGTTCAACTCCAAAGAACCATATAGCGACTCAAGAACTTGCTTAATATATTCATCCAATATTTTTGCATTCATGCATGGCTTCACGTCTCACCTTTGCAGGATTGGCTGAAGTGTGAGAAAACGGGCTTCTTGGTTCTGCAGGCGATGGCGTTGGCCTGACACATGGAGTAATACACGGATCCGTCCAGCGTACAGGCGCTTATTTTCTGCCGCGGACATTTGTACGGTATCTTACAGGCACACTGTCCTGCGATGCATCGCCTCCATGGAGGACAGAACACTTTAGAGCAGGACCACCGAGTGTATTTCTGATCCAGACATTGGGCCGGACCCAAGAAATCCTCATCAGATCCCTTTTGGGAGTCAGGTTTGGGTTGTGAGTCTGTGTTTGGTGTTTTGGGTGTTGGTTGTACGTCATGTGACTCTGTTTGCTTGGACTCTTGTTCAGCTTTTAATGGTTCTTTTTCTCCAGTTTTGTTCATTGGCTGCTTCGTTGGATCCAAGTCTGAAACTGTGATTTTACATGTATTTGTTTTGTTCTCCAAACCTTTGGCTGTTTTTTCTCCCAAGTCTGGATTTGTATTGTTCTTGTAGTCTGCACTTCTGTTTCTCCCAAAATCTAGGTTTTGCTCCAAGGTCGAATTTAGATTTTCCAATCCTTCTGTCATTGGTTGCTTCACCAAACTCTTAATAGGAGAAAATAAACGTTAATCAAATGGCAAATGTACATCAAACCTTTATCATATTACTGTAGTTGAATAAATAAAAACTGCATTTCTGCAGTTCTTAAAAAGTCTTAATTCATCTTTCCACAAATTAAGGCTTAAAAATTAGAGCAGAAAGTCTTAAATTCATAAAGTCATGGCATTAAATGTTGAATGCACAGCAAAACATTGAATCCCTTCCCCAGTATTTCTGTCTTGTTTCCCAGAACATATATATATATATATATATATATATACAGTAAACATTCTAAATTGATTTAAGTAGATTTTGCTGAGCTCATTGGCAGATAATTGTCTTTAAAAAAAACAAAAACTTTTTTATGATACGTTTCTCAGAAAACAAGACGTTTTATCATATGTTACTTTTGCATCTACCTTTGTTCAAGTTAATGAAACTAAATATTTTTACTGGAAAACAAGACAGAAATACTGATGAAGAACAGCACCTTTGCAGTGAGATGAGAAGGAACAGTAAAAGAGATTTCCATGTTCTAATTTTTTTTTTTTTTATAATATTAAAAATTAATGGAGACTTTTTTTTTTACTCTTTAAACTTTTTTAACTAACTGTTCTCCATAGATGTTTACATTTAGAAAACATTGACATACTGTCTTGCCTTCAGTTTATTCCTTACATTTTATTTAATTGGTCATAAAAAGGTCTTTAAAAAGTCTTATATTTACCTTTATAAAACTCGCAGAAACCCTGAATAATAGTAATAATAACAACAACAATAATAAAAGTTAAAAAACTTGCCGTTGCATAGTATGATTATTGTTAAGTTATTTAGTTTCTCTTTTGTAAATGGTCTGTTAAACACATAGATGTAAATGAAACACCATCAATATAACTGATACTGTAGGAATGATAAGAATGTGACAGAGAAAGATGAAGAGGAGAAACAACGACGTGAGATGGTGGTTTGATAAACAAACAGTAGTTTGGAAATACGTCAGAATCAAAGCAGACGAAGTGTGAACATCAGAAGGTGAGTCGAATTTTTCCAGAGTTGCAAAATACAACATATTTTGCAATATTTTAACTGCATGTTGATGCAACATATGACTTATCAAACTAAGAGGTGTCCACCCTGAAAACTTCCTGAAAACAACATTTTATAGCAAATCACACTGTCACATGACAATAAGAATAAGAATTATTAATGTAGGAGTTCCATTATATATATGCTCTATTAGCGACAGTAGATTTTTGCAAAAAAAAAAGCCTGTTTTCATGCATGTTTCCAATAATCATCAAGACTATTTTGTTAGTTTTGTCTTTTAAATCACCGAATGCTTAATTTGATACGAGTACACAGAGACTCACGGCGGTCTGGAAGAGAAGACACGTGAAGATGAAAACACTGAGGACCTTCATGACTCCTGCAGATCTGCTCTTTGATCAGTTCAGCTGAAACACTTCATCACACACACACTCAGACGAGCAATGATTAACCATCAGACTCAATCAGACACCAGTGGGAGGAGAAACAAGAGCTTCTGCCCGGAAACAAGCTCACAACTCGCTTTATTGACACTTGATAATCATGTAATATATATATATATATATGTAAGATTTATGTTTTATTTAGATTAAGGTTTAAGTCTCTTCTGCTCACCGAGGCTGCATTTATTTGATCACACATACTGTTAAAAATTTGAAATATTATTATAATGTAAAACAGCTGTTTTTTTATGTGAATATGTGTTAAACTGTAATTTATTTCTGTGATCAAAGCTGTATTTTCAGCATCATTACTCCAGTCTTCAGTGTCACATGATCTTCAGAAATCATAATAATATGCTGATTTGCTGCTCAAGAAGCATTTCTGATTATTATCAATGTTGTGCTTCACAATATTTTTGTGGAAACTGTGATACATTTTATTTTTCAGGATTCACAGATGAATAGAAAGTTTAAAAGAACAACATTTATATGAAATAGAAATCTTTTGTAACATTATAAATGTCTTTACTGGCACTTTTGATCAATTTAATGCATCCTTGATCAATAAAAGTTTTAATTTCTTTCAATGAAAAAAATCTTACTGACCCCAATCTTTAGTAATATGTTTTATTTTATATATTTATTATATTTTTAGTGTTCAGATATCAGTCTGTGCAGATAGTATTTACTTTAGTTAGTGTGAATATCTTGTGCAAATGTGAAAAAAGGAACATTTATGAATTGCACAATGATGTTATTTGCACATAAAACGCAGCAGTATTTCTCAATATGAAGCAGATGTGACAGAGCAATGCATATATTTCATCTGGAGCAGAGCTGATCAGAATCTGAAGGTCCAGCAGACTGTAAATAAACATTCATTGAGTTTGTTTAACCGTTAACCTGCATTTCAATCTCAATCACAAACTAAACATATACTTCTGGACTGAGCAGATATCAGAGTACTGTCAGACTGAGACAAACATGAACAGATCGTCTGCAACGAGTCAGAAACATCGTGAAACTGCTGTGTGTGTGTTCACGGTGTGTGTGTGTGTGTGTTCACTGCTGTGTGTGTTCACGGTGTGTGTGTGTGTGTTCACTGCTGTGTGTGTTCACGGTGTGTGTGTGTGTGTTCACTGCTGTGTGTGTGTTCACGGTGTGTGTGTGTGTGTGTGTTCACTGCTGTGTGTGTGTTCACGGTGTGTGTGTGTGTGTTCACTGCTGTGTGTGTGTTCACGGTGTGTGTGTGTGTGTGTTCACTGCTGTGTGTGTTCACGGTGTGTGTGTGTGTGTGTGTTCACTGCTGTGTGTGTTCACTGTGTGTGTGTGTTCACGGTGTGTGTGTGTGTTCACTGCTGTGTGTGTTCACGGTGTGTGTGTGTTCACTGGTGTGTGTGTGTTCACTGCTGTGTGTGTGTGTGTGTGTGTGTGTGTGTGTTTACTGCTGTGTGTGTTCACGGTGTGTGTGTGTGTGTGAGTGTTCACTGCTGTGTGTGTGTGTTCACGGTGTGTGTGTGTTCACTGCTGTGTGTGTGTTCACGGTGTGTGTGTGTGTGTGTTCACTGCTGTGTGTGTTCACGGTGTGTGTGTATGTTCACTGCTGTGTGTGTGTTCAATGTGTGTGTGTGTCCACTGCTGTGTGTGTGTTCACGGTGTGTGTGTGTGTTCACTGGTGTGTGTGTGTTCACGCTGTGTGTGTTCACGGTGTGTGTGTGTGTCACTGTGTGTGTGTCACTGCTGTGTGTGTGTTCACGGTGTGTGTGTACTGCTGTGTGTGTTCACGGTGTGTGTGTGTCACTGTGTGTGTGTGTCACTGTGTGTGTGTTCACTGTGTGTGTGTGTTCACGGTGTGTGTGTGTGTCACTGCTGTGTGTGTGTTCACGGTGTGTGTGTGTGTGTGTGTGTTCACGGTGTGTGTGTGTCACTGTGTGTGTGTCACGGTGTGTGTGTGTGTCACTGCTGTGTGTGTGTCACTGCTGTGTGTGTGTGTGTGTGTGTGTTCACTGCTGTGTGTGTGTTCACGGTGTGTGTGTCACTGCTGTGTGTGTTCACGGTGTGTGTGTGTCACTGCTGTGTGTGTGTTCACGGTGTGTGTGTGTCACTGCTGTGTGTGTGTGTGTGTTCACTGCTGTGTGTGTGTTCACTGCTGTGTGTGTGTTCATGGTGTGTGTGTGTGTTCACTGCTGTGTGTGTGTTCACAGTGTGTGTGTGTTCACAGTGTGTGTGTTCACGGTGTGTGTGTGTGTGTGTGTACACGGTGTGTGTGTGTTCACTGCTCCGGGTGTGTGTTCACGGTGTGTGTGTGTGTGTGTTCACGGTGTGTGTGTGTTCACTGCTCCGGGTGTGTGTTCACGGTGTGTGTGTGTCCACTGCTCCGGGTGTGTGTTCACGGTGTGTGTGTGTTCACTGCTCCGGGTGTGTGTTCACGGTGTGTGTGTGTTCACGGTGTGTGTGTGTTCACTGCTCCGGGTGTGTGTTCACGGTGTGTGTGTGTGTGTGTGTGTGTTCACTGCTCCGGGTGTGTGTTCACGGTGTGTGTGTGTTCACTGCTCCGGGTGTGTGTTCACGGTGTGTGTGTATGTTCACTGCTGTGTGTGTGTTCAATGTGTGTGTGTGTCCACTGCTGTGTGTGTGTTCACGGTGTGTGTGTGTTCACTCCTGTGTGTGTTCACTGCTGTGTGTGTGTTCACTGTGTGTGTGTGTTCACAGTGTGTGTGTGTGTTCACTGCTGTGTGTGTGTTCATGGTGTGTGTGTGTGTTCACTGCTGTGTGTGTGTTCACAGTGTGTGTGTGTTCACGGTGTGTGTGTGTGTGTACACGGTGTGTGTGTTCACTGCTCCGGGTGTGTGTTCACAGTGTGTGTGTGTGTGTCACGGTGTGTGTGTGTTCACTGCTCCGGGTGTGTGTTCACGGTGTGTGTGTGTTCACTGCTCCGGGTGTGTGTTCACGGTGTGTGTGTGTTCACTGCTCCGGGTGTGTGTTCACGGTGTGTGTGTGTGTTGTGTGTTCACGGTGTGTGTGTGTTCACTGCTCCGGGTGTGTGTTCACGGTGTGTGTGTGTTCACGGTGTGTGTGTGTTCACTGCTCCGGGTGTGTGTTCACGGTGTGTGTGTGTTCACTGCTCCGGGTGTGTGTTCACGGTGTGTGTGTGTGTGTGTGTTTTCACGGTGTGTGTGTGTCTTCACTGCTATGTGTGTGTTTACTGCTGTGTGTGTGTTCACTGCTGTGTGTGTGTTTACTGCTCCGGGTGTGTGTTCACGGTGTGTGTGTGTTCACTGCTGTGTGTGTGTTCACTGCTATGTGTGTGTTCACTGCTCCGGGTGTGTGTTCACGGTGTGTGTGTGTGTGTGTGTGAATTCACGGTGTGTGTGTGTGTGTTCACTGCTGTGTGTGTGTTCACGGTGTGTGTGTGTGTTCACTGCTGTGTGTGTGTGTTCACTGCTGTGTGTGTGTGTTCACTGCTGTGTGTGTGTGTTCACGGTGTGTGTGTGTGTTCACTGTGTGTGTGTGTTCACTACTGTGTGTGTGTGTTCACTGCTGTGTGTGTGTTCACTACTGTGTGTGTGTGTTCACTGCTGTGTGTGTGTGTTCACGGTGTGTGTGTGTGTTCACTGCTGTGTGTGTGTTCACTACTGTGTGTGTGTGTTCACTGCTGTGTGTGTGTTCACTACTGTGTGTGTGTGTGTTCACTGCTGTGTGTGTGTGTTCACTGCTCCGGGTGTGTGTTCACGGTGTGTGTGTGTTCACTGCTGTGTGTGTGCACTTAGGATGGGATAAATGCAGAGCACTAATTCCGAGTATGGGTCACCATACTTGGCCATATGTCACGTCACAAAATTCACAAAAACAAATAAAAAAATATAAATAGATATAATAAAAATGGTGATTTTCATTTTTTTGTTATTTTGCAAACCACAACCCCCCACACTAAAAAGATTTTTTTTTTTAAAGTCTACTTTTTTAAAATTATTTTCTTATAAATATATTATCTTTACTCATTTTGAGGACTTAAAGAAACCCTGAGGCAGAACATGACAAAAAAATAGATAAGTCCTAAGATTTTTACTGTCTCTTTCTGTTTTATTTTTATTTATTTTGCTTTTTTCCACTTCAAAACTTTTTACGACTTTCTTTCTCACAATTGTAAGTTTACATCTCACAATTATGGCTTTTTTTTCACAGAATTGTGAGATATAAACTCGCAATTGTGAGAACATATGTCTTTTTGTCTCCTCAAAACTGGATTTTATATCTCACAATAAATAGTCAGAATTGTAAGATACAAACTCGCAATTGCAAGAGAAAAAAGTTGCAAGTTAAAAATTTGCAGTTACCTTTTTTAATTTTTTATTCAGTGGCAGAAACGGCCTTCCATAACCCTGCATCACAACTTGGAGGAAAAAAAACACATTTGATTAGTTTTCAAAAAAAAAAATTTTTTTTTTTTTTGAAGAGAGAAAAAGTTTTTGGAAGGTAAAAATATTTTTAAGAGAAAGTTTAAGATTTTGAAGACAATCTATTTTCACGGTCTACTTTCGGACAATTAGGTATTAACTACAGATTTATTCCACATGTGAACTGCCAAATATATAACTGATATCAAGTCAGAGGGAGTGTTTCAGACATGAAATATAATAATCATAAAAACTTGTATGCGATGACAGTGTTAAGTTCTTGACAGTATTTTATTGGTGTGAATGACCAGGAAAAAAAGAAACCGAAACACTCTGGTGCCAAAAAAACTCTTCTTTTGACATTAAATATTAAAAACTGCAGGCACCATAAACAGCAGGAATAAAAATGAATATGGAAATGGAAAAAAACACTGATGAGACCAAATACAACCGAAAGAGCAACAAATACAGCATCGCAGCACTTCTGAACTCAACCCATCTGTGCAAACCCCTGAAAACTCATTCAGACCCACGGCTGATTAAAATAGCTTATTAATACACATAATTCATGTATAGTTATAGCTCTAATTATTTGTAGTGGTTCACAAAGAGGTCAGCATACATTAGATGACCTGAATAAAGTCAAGAAGATCTGGAACATAGAGACTTACTGTACGTTTGTACATTATAGATGAAGGCACCTAGTGTCTGTATATTATAATGTGAAGTTATTCTCTGAAAACAAGTCAAGCAAACGTTTAAAGATGTTTAGATGTGTTTTGTTGCCCGCTTGACAAGCGCTTGTTTAATGAGAATTCATATTCATAAGCATAAATCATTTGAAACAATCAGGCAACACGCTTCAAGAAACAGACACAGAAATGTGAATGTTTTTGATTGTACTAAATCAAAAATCGGCACAAATTTAAGGATTATATATATATATATAATGCATATTGTTATTTTTGTCTTGTTTTCCAGTACAAAATTATCTGAACATTGTTAAATAAAGATACATTTACTTAAAATGTAAGATTACTTAAGGTGTTATATATATATATAATTTAATAACATTTTCTAAATTATTTACAATTAAAACAAAAAAATAGAGTAAAATAATCAGAAAAATAAAGAAAAAATAACCTTAAATTTAAAGAGAAAACAAGTTTAACAATTGTTCACTGGGTAATATTTGTTCTTTTTTTAATTGTAAAATCACTAAACTTTGATATTTTTTCATGAAGCAAAACAAAATCTTGAGTTAATATATATATATATAATTTTTAGATTTGTACTGGATAATTACAAGAATACTGAGGAAGAATGTAATTTTTTGCTGTGTACTTAATAATAACTGATATATAACAGAACAAAACAGAAAACAAATTATGTTTGGAAAATATGATCAACTGTATTTGATTATTGTACAACATATTTGGTATTAAACATTAAAATGAGAACATACATGCACCAAAAAAAAAACAGTCCCATCCGCTACATTTAAAAATAAAACTGTTTTATAATTACAGCTTAAAGTGAACAAAACAAACCCTTTCTAGAAAAAATAATAATAATTGTAGTTTCTTCTCAGCATGATTGTTGGCTGATTATTATTGCTTTCAAATGAATTTTTGTGAATTGCTTGGAGCGTCTAAACTTCATAACTAATCAGCATAATAATAACAGAGTGTCTTACACTAAGTGCAAGTAGCTGTCTTGTTGGCAAAGGCTATTTACACTAACTCCGCCCACTAACGTGTGATTGGGTTAGTCCACACTAAAAAGAGGCGCTGATCCAGCATTAGTTTCAGTGGCGCAGCTGGTAAAACACATGCTTTTTGACGCCATCGACCCGAGTTCAAATCCGCCTTTTGCCGAACTTTTTTTCTCCCTTTTCAAATCTCATATTGCATCAGAAAGGCATTTATTTAAAATAAAAATGAAGGAAATAATCAAAGAGTTAAAAATAAGAGTATCGGGTAGGTGTAGGGAGGGCTTTATTGTCCCAATAAGGTGGCATGCATTTAATAATTTGAATTAAAACTATAATTTGCACTCAATATGTTATTATTGCGTACTGTTTTATAATGTACGACAAAACTGAGGTGCAGATAATTGCCACTATTTGCAATAAGTAGTATAAATAGCAGAAAATCTTGCTATTTTAACAGTGTAAATAGCATATCTTTAAAAAATACTACTATTTTCACTTGGTGTAAATAGCATTTATCGCTAAAAAATATGCTATTTGCACTTAGTGTCAATAGCCGCTGCCTAATAATAATCTCTAAGACTCTTATTGCAGCGAACAACAGACGTACAAATGACACTTGACGTCTACACACACACACACACACACACACACACAGAGACGCACACACACACACACACAAAACAGAGGCACACAATGTAAGAAACACAAGCGGACAAACAGATTTGGTCTTCAAAGTAAATCATTACATTCATTACAGCAGCTGTTTTCTGATTGGACGTCAGCGAGTTTCTTCAGCCGTCTGATTGGCTGAACAAACGTACAACTATGTATTTAAACGAACGACAACAAATAAGTGCTCAGATGTTCAGGTTTGAGGTACACAGATGCTAGTTTTGACGTTACTGATGACTTTGGTTTGACATGGTTGTGAATGTGTTTTTCTACGGTTGCTACACTGCTTTGGTGCTTCGATGACGGTCGTGATGTGCTTGTCGCGTTCTTCATTGTCAGCGCTGATCGTCCGGTCGAACGTTGTTCTTCATCACGGCGAGTTTGTGGGAGAACCCTTCAGACTGCTGAGAGCCGCGTGGATGCGGAAATGAAGACGAGACTCCATCGAATAATCCTTATAATTCAACCTACAGACACAAATACAGTCAGATTCTTTAAGCATGAATTACTGTGTTGGTTTTCAAGCAGCTGCCTGTTTACGCTACTTAGAGGTGGTCGATATGAACAAAACTGTAAATAATACAAATTGAGCACTTTTTACTGTACCATTTTTTTTTACTTTGACTTTGAAATTTGCCAGTGGGATAATGTACCATTTTGCACCATCAGCCCAGTTTGCTGCGCTATTTCTCAGCCATCAAAGAGGATGCATTAAACCAGATATAACGACTTAATATTAGAGTTGCTGACCTAATAAAAGCCCAATTTTGAGCTCTTGTTACTGTACCAGTATATTTTTATGGACCATTGAACTTGGCATGTAGAACAATGCACATAAAGCCGCATTGCACCATCAGTCCATTTCTCAAGTGTTACAGGGGTTGTATTACATTTGACATACACTCTCAATATTAGAGTTACTACCCTAATGAAATCCCAATTTTGAGTACTTTTTACTGTACCAGTCTTGTTTTATGGACCCTTGAACTTAGCATGTGGGACTACTCAATTACACAATGAGCCAAATTACACCATCCGCCCGATTCATGGTGCCATTTCTCAACTCTTACAGTGGATACATTACATCGGAAACAGTTACTTTATATTAGAGTTGCAGCCCTGACAAAATCCAAATTTTGAGCATTTTTTTCTGTACCAATCTTTTTTTTATTGACACTTGAACTTGGCATTTGGGACAAAACACACAGAGCCATATTACACCATTAGCCCAATCTGTGGCGCTGTTTTTCAGCCATTTCAGAAAATGTGTTAAAATTGACATAAGCTCTCAATACTAGAGTTACTGCCCTAATACAATCCGAATATTGAGCACTTTTTATGGTATCAGTCTTTTTTATGAACCCTTGAACGTGGAATGTGGGACAATCCACAATGAGCCAAATCGCGCCATCAGCCCAATTCACAGTTCAGTTTCTCAACCAACACAGTGGGTACGTTAAATCAAAAACAATGACTTTATACTAGTTACTGCCCTAACAAAATCCAACATTTGAGCACTTCTTACTTGACCAATCTTTTTTTTATGGACCCTTGAACTTGGCATATGTGACAATGCATACTGTGCCATATTGCGCCATCCACCCATTTCATGGCGCAGTTTCTCAGCCACTTCAAAGCATGCATTAAAGACAACATTAAGATTTTATACTAGAGTTACTACCCTATTGAAATCCAAATTTTGAGCACTTTTTGCTACACCAATCTTTTTTTATGGACCCTTGAACTTGGCATGTGGGACAATGCACACAGCCAAATTGCACCATCAGCCCAATTTGCAGTGCAATTTCTCACAAGTAACAGTGGATACGTTAAATCAAAAACAAGGACTTTAAACTAAAATTACTGTCCTAACAAAATCCAAATGTTGAACACTTTTTACTTTAATATGATTTTTTTATGGACCTTTGAACTTGGCATGTGGGACAATGTACAGTGTCGTATTGCACCATCAGCCCATTTTACACCTCATTTTTCCGCCACAAAGGATGTGTTGAATCAGACATAAGACCTTGATACTTGGTTTACTGCCCTAGAAAAAAAATCAAAATTCTGAGCACTTTTTACTTCACTCTTCTTATTTTATGGACCCTTGAACTTGGCATGTGGGACAATGCACAATTAGCTGTATTGTTCCAAAATCCCATTTCACAGTGCAGTTTTTCAACCGCCACAGAGGACGCTTTAAACCAGACATAAGGTCTTTATACTAGAGCTACTGCCCTAACAAAATCCACATTTTGAGCACTTCACCATTCACTATACCATTTTTTTTAAACTTGAAGTTTGAACTTGGCATGTGGGACAATGCACATTGAATTGTATTACGCATCAGCCCATTACTCAACCAAAAAATTGCTACAGTAAAATGTAGTAAAACTGTGTTTTTCACAAGATCAGTTGTTGGGATTTAGAAATGCTGAATTTCTCCATTTAGTTCTAACAATGCTTACTGTGAGCAGCACCACAAAGGTCTTAAGGAAGCATTGTGTTATTTAAGAGATTTGGTAGCATTTAATATTGCTATGCTATGTCATTTATTTCAGGTGGGACATGTACACGTATGAAAGCAAACTCACTTGGCGTTCTCGATGAAGCGCGTGGCTTTGATGTAGTCTCCCTGCTGCTTGTAGAGTAAACCCAGCTCATAGAGAGTGAAGGGGATCAGATAGTGATCGTAACGGATGCGCTTCTCGCTGAGAACACACACAGTCACGTCCAGTCATCATCAAACAGCTCTCTCTGATCTACAGTAAAATCACAAGTGTGTGTGTGGAGTGTTTACCTGCTCAACACCTGTGTGAAGCAGAGCTCGGCCTGCAGCAGTCGGCCCAGATGCTTCAAACACAAACCCTTCAACATCTGAACCAGACACTGATCGTCAGGGTGAAACTCAGACGGGTCTGAAACACACACACACACACACACACACAACTCAGTGGAGATTTTGCATTGACTTATGGTTTTGAGTTTTGAGTGGATGATAAATCCTATAACGCAAACCCTCACAGAAACCTTTTTGCATTTTTTGCTATGAATTAAAACTATATCCATTAATCCAGCTCCCTGTGGTTTTCTACCAAAATAAAAGCTTGATGGTTTAATGTTTGAAAATGAGGAATTAAGACAATACTAAAGTCACAAATATTAGTACTGTGATTTTACTGTTGTACTGTTATCATATGTGACCCATGCTGGCAAAATGAGTCACAATGGGCAAATTTTCAAAAATGAAAAATGACTGAGCTACACCTGTTTGAAGTCGATAACTGATTATGTTTGCATGAATACTTAAATACTGTAAGTCTGTGTGTATATTTATCGGGATTGTGTGCTGTCGGAAGCGCTTTTGTAATAATAATTATTATTACAATTTGGTCAAAATTGATGATTATATATCAATTTGACAATATTAATAATAAAAATCTCACTGGGATCGTTGCGCAGCTGCTCCTCTGCTCTCTCGATGGTGATCAGTAAACTCTCAGTGGCGTCTGCATGCTTCCCAACGATGGTGAAGCCATTCCACACGTACATCATTTCCTGTGTGAGGAAGAACCATAGACGCATCACTTCCTCCTCTCTTCATTTACATGTGTTTATATTTGCAGTGTGTGCGTGTGTGTGTGTGAGTGTCAGTGTGAGTGTGTGTGTGCGAGTGAGTGAGTGAGTGTGTGTGTGTGTGTGTGTGTGTGTGTGTGAGAGAGAGAGACGCACCAGCGCGGGAATCACCAGTTTAACGGGCGTGGCTGAGGAGTATCTGCGTGATTTCCTGATGGCGAACTTCTCTGTAGGGATGGATTTCCCGGCCAGCCGCTGCTTCAGTCCCTCCACCTGCCTGCGACACATAGCAGACCGTCAGCCTCAGCGCTCACCACTCACCTGAGCTCAGATCAGACTCACCTGAGCTCAGATCAGACTAACCTGAGAGCAGACTCACCTGAGCTCAGATCAGACTCACCAGAGCTCAGATCAGACTCAGATCAGAGCACTCACCTGAGCTCAGATCAGACTCACCAGAGCTCAGAGCAGACTCACCTGAGCTCAGATCAGAGCACTCACCTGAGCTCAGATCAGACTCACCAGAGCTCAGATCAGACTCACCAGAGCTCAGATCAGACTCAGATAAGATCAGACTCACCTGAGCTCAGATCAGAGCACTCACCTGAACTCAGATCAGACTCACCAGAGCTCAGATCAGAGCAGACTCACCTGAGCTCAGATCAGGTTCACATGAGCTCAGACTCAGATCAGACTCACCTGAGCTCAGATCAGACTCAGATCAGACTCACCTGAGCTCAGATCAGACACACCTGAGCTCAGATCAGACTCAGATCAGAGCAGACTCACCAGAGCTCAGATCAGACTCACCTAAGCTCAGATCAGAGCAGACTCACCTGATCTCAGATCAGACTCAGATCAGGCTCACATGAGCTCAGACGCATATCAGAGCAGACTCACCTTAGCGCAGACTCAGATCAGAGCAGACTCACCAGAGCTCAGATCAGACTCACCTAAGCTCAGATCAGAGCAGACTCACCTGATCTCAGATCAGACTCAGATCAGGCTCACATGAGCTCAGACGCATATCAGAGCAGACTCACCTTAGCGCAGACTCAGATCAGAGCAGACTCATTTGAGCTCAGATCAGACGCAGATCAGACTCGCATGAGCTCAGACTCAGATCAGAGCAGACTCACCTGAGCTCAGATCAGATCACACTCACCTGAGCTCAGATCAGACTCACCAGAGCTCAGATCGGACTCAGATCAGACTCACCTGAGCTCAGACTCGGATCAGAGCACTCACCTGAGCTCAGATCAGACTCACCTGAGCTCAGACTCAGATCAGAGCAGACTCACCTGAGCTCAGATCAGACTCACCTGAGCTCAGATCAGAGCAGACACACCTGAGCTCAGATCAGAGTAGACTCACCAGAGCTCAGATCAGACTCACCTAAGCTCAGATCAGAGCAGACTCACCTGAGCTCAGATCAGACTCAGATCAGGCTCACATGAGCTCAGACTCAGATTAGAGCAGACGCATTTGAGCTCAGATCAGACGCAGATCAGACTCGCATGAGCTCAGACTCAGATCAAAGCAGACTCACCTGAGCTCAGATCAGAGCAGACACACCTGAGCTCAGATCAGAGTAGACTCACCAGAGCTCAGATCAGACTCACCTGAGCTCAGATCAGACTCACCTGAGCTCAGACTTATATCAGAGCAGACTCACCTGAGCTCAGACTCATATCAGAGCACTCACCTGAGCTCAGACTCAGAGCAGAGCAGACTCACCTGAGCTCAGACTCATATCAGAGCACTCACCTGAGCTCAGATCAGACTCACCTGAGCTCAGACTCAGATCAGAGCAGACTCACCTGAGCTCAGATCAGACTCACCTGAGCTCAGATCAGACTCACCAGAGCTCAGATCAGACTCACCTAAGCTCAGATCAGAGCAGACTCACCTGAACAGCTCCACCACATCCTCTCCAGTCGTCTTCAGCTCCTCCTCAGACATCATGCTCAGGATCGCAGCTTTCTGATACACGTAGATGGCCTGCCACACAAGCAAACAATAATCATCAAACATTTACAAGCGCTTTTTTATGAAAGTGAGCAGATTTCCTAGTTTAGTGCAGTGCTATGTTACTATAATTGAAATACTGGTATAGTTTTATTAATATTTTGTTTTTAAGTTAAGTTTTTATTTTTATATTTTTCATTTTCATTTTAAAGTTTTCATAATTTTGTGTTTTTGTTTATATAAGTTTTATACATTTTTATTTCAGTTTCAGTTTTAGTTAACTTTAACAACCCTTGTTTGGTGGTCAAAATATCTTTGAAATCTCACTTGCTAATATCATAAAAAAAAACAGGGGACCACACATTTTTGTATGTTTTTGTTTTTTAACCATTGTGGGTTTATTATAATAAATAAGCATTATGTTGTCTGCCGGTCAAACTGAAAAAAATAAACCAAAACAGCCCAAAAAGTCCCCCCCAAAAAAAACCCATTATATTATAACAAAATTATGACTTTACAAAAAAAGGATAAATAAATAAAACTGTATTAATCAAATATTTTACATTTTTTATATCTGATTTATTTTCACAAACTGTGAATATACTGTATACAGTAATTATAACTTTTTTGTTACTATATGTTTCTACTTTTGGATCTTTACTATCCATACTTAGGCTTATTATTTTGCATTCTAGGCTCATTTTGAGACAAAGGCCTAATCCCAAATCTATTTTATACCCCTCCTGCCTGGCCCTTCCCCTTGTCCCTTAAAACAGAGCGTCAAGGGGTAGGGGTGAAAATATTCCCCTAAGAATTGGGACACCACTACTACACCGTCACACGTCATCATACGTCGTCTAGCTCCTACAATACACACACCTACTGGTGT
>CM049862.1:27604002-27621502 GCA_027422415.1 Schizothorax lantsangensis
TAAATAAATATTATTTCTGTATTTATTCTTTTGGTAAATTTGTTATTAAAATATTTTACTGCACTGCAATAAATAAATAAATATTATTTCTGTATTTATTATTTTGGTAAATGTGTTATTAAAATATTTTACTGCACTGCAATAAATAAATAAATATTATTTCTGTATTTATTCTTTTGGTAAATGTGTTATTAAAAATATTTTACTGCACTGCAATAAATAAATGAATATTATTTCTGTATATATTATTTTGGTAAATTTGTTGTTAAAAATATTTTACTGCACTGCAATAAATAAATAAATAAATATTATTTCTGTATTTATTCTTTTGGTAAATATGTTATTAAAATATTTTACTGCACTGCAATAAATAAATATTATTTCTGTATTTATTCTTTTGGTAAATGTGTTATTAAAAATATTTTACTGCACTGCAATAAATAAATAAATATTATTTCTGTATTTATTCTTTTGGTAAATATGTTATTAAAATATTTTACTGCACTGCAATAAATAAATATTATTTCTGTATTTATTCTTTTGGTAAATGTGTTATTAAAAATATTTTACTGCACTGCAATAAATAAATGAATATTATTTCTGTATATATTATTTTGGTAAATTTGTTGTTAAAAATATTTTACTGCAATAAATAAATAAATATTATTTCTGTATTTATTATTTTGGTAAATTTGTTGTTAACATTTTACTTCACTGCAAAAAAAATAAAAAAATAAAAATAAATAAATAAATAATATTCTTAAAATCCAATATTTTTGTCTTGTTTTCCATTAAAGTATCTAAACGTCCTTGAAACAAGATTCTCTTGAGAAGCAGCACTGCTTGAGACATTAACACTTGTAAGAGTTTTCTTGTTACAAGCATGAATTGCAGTAAAATGAATAAGGGAAGCATTATTTGTCAAATGAATAGTGGAGTCATTAGTGTAAGTGGAGGGGTTCACTGACCTGTACGAATGTTAGTGTGGCTTTCTGCAGCAAACACTCAGCGTAGCAGATCTCTGCATGCATCTCCTCTACAAACACACACACACGAGTGAGACCTCCACACAAACACTTTCCCAGCACACTCGGTGTCTCAGACGCTCGCTCACCTGCTCTCAGGCTGTCCCGCGTCTGTTTGGACATCAGGCTGGAGATGGACTCCACCACCGAGTTTTTCTTCCTGAACCTGCAGACAGACGGGACACAGATCAGATCAGAAGATCAGAAGCAGAGCGTCTCGTATTCGACAGCACGTTTGAGCCGCACCTCTGACAGGTCTGTAATGCATCTTTGATGGTGGCCATCCCGGCCTGGATGTCTTTGTGCTCGAAGGTCATGGTGGCCTGCATGGCCAGAATACTGCTGTAGCCCAGAGCGTGATACATGCTGTCCTTAGACCTGCAGAACACAGCAGACCCACACCATCAAAACAATCCAGCTGTCTCTGATACACAGTTCTGAGTGTTTTATCCAGTCAAAGCTCTTTTAGTGTAATTATTCAGCTGCTGCTTCAGTGTCAAATCTCACTGATTTTGATCAAGTAAAGGTCAGAATAACTGCAGTAATATCTCCAGATGAACACTTACTCAGGGTTCCCACTCTTTCACGAACACCAGATTCAAGGACTTTTTTAAGCACCATTTATTTTATATCAAGCACCCATCAAATTCACACGCCAGCATATGTAGTGTCATGAAAGACCTTACAGTATTAAACATTTCACTTACACTTAACCTTTACATTAAAAATTTCAGAGTAATAATGTTTTGAATGTGTAGGTTTCATAAATTTAGACTGTTTTGAGCAGTCGTGTTCAAAGAAATTTAATGAAATCCATTGACGTCAATACTGTTAATATTCAAATACAATTTCTAAAATATTGATAAAATATGCATCAAACTGTTTTTAGCTGTAGTTCTTGTACAAGATTTAAATCTGAAAGAATTTCACAATTTTTAAATGAATAAAAAGTGGTTAAATGTTGTAATAACACGGTAAAACCTGTTAACATTAAAAATGTGCACATTCTCTCAATAGAGACGTTACTCATTAATAAATAAACTCAAGTCAAAATTATTTTGTAAATCACTTATTATTGTAAATCCCATTTTTTCATCTTTGACCTAGACTAGAGGAATGCAGGTGCTTAAATATGCTGCAGTTCAAAACTTCAATATTTTTTTTTAAAATATGTCATGAACATTTTAAACCTTGTACATGTGCAAATCTGCAAAAAACATGAGATACGTTTGACTGAATTGTTTGCTTTTGTCTTTATTTCCTCTTATACTTTGTATTTATACTTTTATAATGGCTATTATTACATAAAAGAGGCGGAGTTGTGCTTATTGTCGTGCTTTATTGTTGATCACTACTTTCCGGCATACACCACGCCTATAAAGTAAAGGGTACTGTTGGCAGTGGAAACGCAAGCTGGATCAGGGTGTTCGGTCCAGAACCGTACCGTACTGTACTGTACTGACCCGTACTGCTCATGGTTCCTGATGGTTTACACCTAATTCTTCACATTGATTCTTAATTATTTTGCAGTTAACATGGGTCTTTTCTTCTCCCTTTTCTGCTGACCCAATGAGCATTTTGCTGACCAATGGTCATGCCTTAACTTGGCAATTTCTGTATTGCATTAGTATTTAATATTTCTCATGGGGATTTAATAATTTTTGACTTTTTTGGCTCATTTTATCAGTAAAAGAAAACCTGCCTAATAATTCTGCACACCTGAATATAAGGAGTTTTACACTTCCAGCCTTCATGGACAATTATATATCACTTCTAAATTATTAAATACAAAATTAATAGTAGTTATTAAGATAGATGTGGTTTGGAATTAGTAAAATGTGCTTGGAAAAAAATATGATCAGAATATCAACGTGCCTAATAATTATTCACGCACTGTAAAGATGTGCTCACTTTACACAGAGTGAGCGTGATCGCAAAATCGAAAGTGAACTGCGAGCGCTCATTCAAATGTGATTTCAATACCCCACATATTGATAGCGCGAAAATTATATACAATACTAGAATGTTTGCTGGAGCGGGACACACACGTTGCGGGAGGTAATGGTCAGGAAATCAGTGGGAGTGGCTTAAGAAAACTGTTCGGCGCAGGGCTCAAGGCTGCGCATCAACACACACGCATGCGGCCCTGATCGTCAGCGATGAGCCCCAGAGACATATCCCCAGTGAAGACCTCGACTAAAATACAATAAAGCTAAAAATAAAACAAATAATTACAAATTTTATAATAAAATACCTAACTACATAATACTATTATTGTTAGAAATTGCAACAATATAAAAATAATACATTTATACATTTAAAAATGTAATTAAAACAATGAATAAACAATAATATCCTGGCCAGAGGAGAACTGCCCCCCCGACTGAGCCTGGTTTCTCCCGAGGTTTTTTTCTCCATTCTGTCTCAGAGGGAGTTTTGGTTCCTTGCCGCTGTCGCCTCTGGCTTGCTCAGTTGGGGACACTTAATTTCTAGCGATTATCGTCAATTTGATTTCACAGATACTATTTAAACTAAACTGAGCTAGACAATGACATCTCTGAATTCAATAATGAAACGCCCTTAACTGAAAATTGAGTGTTTAATCTTATTATTATACATTACTGACACTCTATCCTCCAACTTGATACTGTTAAGTGCTTTGACACAATCTGTATTGTTAAAAGCGCTATATAAATAAAGCTGACTTGACACACTAAGTTTTTTTCGCGCTACCCCATCTCCACCCCAATCATTAGTGCCGTTTCATTCTGTCTTTGACAGCACATATAGGGCAATTTTTGAAATAGCGCCATAAACTAAATTGATTTCAAACTTAATTCAAGCACTTTCAAGGACCTATGTTTGTTTTCAAGTACTTTCCAGGCCTTGAATCCATATGTCTGAAATTCAAGTAGTTTCAAGAAGCGTGGGAACCCTGCTTACTGGACTGAAGCAGCTCAGCTTTACTTGATTCTCCATCAATCATGTTTTAGTCTCAAATCTGATCATCAGGATCTTTTGAGGAGCTTTACTTTCACTGTTCCTCAGCGGAGGAATGATCTTCATCTCACATCTTCTGAGGAGCCTTTATTATTCATCTCTCAATCAGCATTGCATTATATGTTTGATTATTTACATCTCATCTTACTGAGACATATTACTGGAGATATAGTGATATTTAGATCATTTTATGTCACTATCTGCTCTACTGTTATTATAAACATCTCATTGACTGACATCACAAGCATCAGAATCGCATCACATTAATATCAGCATCTGCAGCAAATTCATATTTTTGCTCAGTTTGAGTCTCTGAATAAAACTGAGTTTCATATTCTCACCGTATCAGACTATATGAGCCATAAAAGCCTGATTTATCAGATACGATATAAAACAAACACACACATATAAAGTTAACTACTCTAGTTGCCATAAACTAGCAATAAACAATACTTTTACAGAATTTAGGTTAATAAATAACAAAGGTGAATAAATGTTGTTGAAAATAACTAATTAACAAATTTAACTCAATTTAACTAGCGTTAACCAATATATGAAAATAGGCTAACACTTTAAAATAAGGTCCTACTAGTTAACTTTGGTTAATGGATTGACTAACATTAATTAACAATGAGCAATATATTTTCTACAGTATTTATTAATCTTTATTAAGGTTAGTTAATAAAAATATGACTGTTGATTGTTAGTTCATGTTAGCTCAGGTCTATTAAATAATATTAACAAATACAACTTTTGATTTTTCATAATTCATTAATACAATTTTTATTATTATTAAAAATATATATATTTTAATTAATTTATTAATATTAAATACATTCATTTTAATAAATTTTTGATGTATTAGTAAGTATTTTTCATGGTTAGTTTATATAAACAAATGCAGTAAACTAATGTTAAAAAAATTCTTAATAAATCATGTGACCACATGAACTAAAACTGAACTGAAACTAATAACAATTAAACTGAAACTAATTTGACATTTACATTTAGCAGACAGTTTAAACAAAGCATCTTACAGAAGAGGAACAAAAGCACGTGTCAACATCATTACAAAATAAAAGTCACCAGGAAGCAGTGGTTTACCAGGGTCTGAGCAGATCCAGCGCTTCAGAGAACTTGTTGTTGAGGACGAGGTTGAGGGCCATGCTGCACTCCTCTATAGACGTACGCAGGTCCATCTTAGACGCCCTGCACACACACACACACACACACTGAGACCTGACGGATGATCTGAAGTGTTGGGTTCACACTGATCAGATACTCACACTGGGATGCGATCGAAAGCATCTTCAAAACAGTCCTGAAACAAACAGAACAGATGATGAACATAAACATGTGTGTGTTTGATCATGTGATCACGTGACACGCTTTCTCTAACACACACGAGCTCAGATCAGCTTTCACTAACACACAGTCTCTATTTATAGAAGTGCGGTTATCTAACTCAACTTGGACTGTCACAAACCTGATGCCTTCATCTCCATACCTTCATTTATGAAATTAATACTTTTATTAATCAAGGATGCATTAAATTGATCAAAAGTGACAGTAAAGACATTTATAATGTTACAAAAGATTTCTATTTCACATAAATGCTGTTCTTTTGAACTTTCTATTCATCTGTGAATCCTGAAAAATAAAATGTATCACAGTTTCCACAAAAATATTGTGCAGCACAACTGTTTTCAACATTGATAATAATCAGAAATGTTTCTTGAGCAGCAAATCAGCATATTATTATGATTTCTGAAGATCATGTGACACTGAAGACTGGAGTAATGATGCTGAAAATACAGCTTTGATCACAGAAATAAATTACAGTTTAACACATATTCACATAGAAAACAGCTGTTTTACATTAGAATAATATTTCACAATTTTTACTGTATTTTTGATCAAAGAAATACAGTCTTTTTCAAATTTGGCATGAACCTACATATCCTGCAGACAAAATGTGGCTCACAGAAATTAAAAATATTGCAAAGCTAAAAATAATAAGAAAAGTAGTCAAATAAAAATGTTCAAATAAAGTGTAAAATTAAAAAAAAAAAAAAAATGGAACATATTGAAAAAATAAAAAATAAATAACATAAAAATGAAGGCACAGTCAGATTCCACTGAGAATCTCTCACTTAATAACTTTATTATTCTGACTCTTGTGAGAGGGGATTTTTTTTAATTTGAGGGGAGCATTTTTTAGACATTTTTCAAAAATATATATTTATCTCACCTAAATGTTCGATCAGGCAGTGTATTTTTGTTTTTACACTCGTGCAATTGTTGCACAATATCTTACAAACACACACACACAGCACAACACAGTTCCTCAAGCAAGTGGCAAAACATTTAAAATACTTTTCTTACTTTATCACAAACATTCTAAATTAAAACAACACTTTGAACCCACTGGATGCGGCGCTGTTCATTCAAAATACTGCGGAAAAAGAGAACATCAACGCGGAGAAGATGTTGTTTACCTTAAAACTGAACCCAAGCCGTTCACACAGAACACATCTTTATCACATTTTCTACAGAGACAGCTATCAGCGTTACACTCGCGTCTCACACAAGAGAGACGCATGTTTAGAAAGCATGCAAAATTAATGCAAGTTCAACTTTTAAAAAGCACGTCAACGTTAATAAATATTTGATATAGTTGACTGCACTGCCCTACAATGACATGATCTCACAAAAATAGCTTCAAAGATCTTCATGACATTTTGATTTCGAAGCTGGGAGTCTAACACACACACACACACTTACTCACACACACACACACTTACACACACACACACTTACTCACTCACACACACACACACACACACACACACACACACACACACACACACACACACAGACACAGACACACAGACACACAGACACACACACACACACACTTACTCACACACACTTACTCACTCACACACACACTTACTCACACACACACACACACACACACACACACACACACAGACAGACACACACACACACACACACACACACACAGACACACAGACAGACACACAGACAGACACACAGACACACACACACACACACACACACACACAGAGACACACACACACACACACACACACACACAGACAGACAGACAGACAGACAGACACACACACACAGACAGACACACAGACAAACACACAGACAAACACACACACACACACACACACAGACAGACAGACACACACACAGACACACACACACACACACAGACAGACAGACAGACACACACACACACACACACACAGACAGACACACACAGACACACAGACACACACACACACACACACACACACACACACACACAGACAGACACACACACACACACACACACACACACACACACACACACACACACACACACACACACACACACACACACACAGACAGACACACAGACAGACACACAGACAGACACACACAGTAAGGCTGCACGATTATGACAAAAATCATAATTGTCGATTATTCCCTTGAGATTGTAATTGCGATTATTAATAACGATTATTTTGAACAGATTTATGCCATTGTTTGAAGCTGCATGCCATAATTTATATAAAATATATATTTAAAAAAAGGCTGAAAACACTCTTCCTGAACTTTTATTGCTTTTTTATAGCATTGAGCCTCAAATGTCAACTATACATTGGTTTGGTTTCTTTAAATAAAAAAAGGTAAAATTATGCATGGTATAATAATGTTATACTAAAACTAAAAGAAAAAAAAGAAAAAATGGTTTACTAAAGCTATATATTTCATTTACAATTAAACAGAGCATTTTACAGTACAATGTATATGATCAGGGCTCCAGACTAACATTGGAGAGCAGTGGCAGCAGCACTGAACATGTAATATTACTAGTTTTGTCTCTTAGAAAAGCACATTAGAGCAGGAGCTTGAGTTCAGAGCAGGAGCTTGAGTTAGGATGCAGATGTACATGTGACAGTACCATTGTGAAAACTGTAACAGCCTCATCTTTTATACATAACCAAAAGTACATCACATCGTTACCATGGTAAAAAAATAGCCTAACTATATGGTTTCTATGGTGTTTGCATTGAAAAACAGTAGCCTAAAGACATTCAGTCAATTACAAATCCACATCAACTGATAGAATAATTAACTAAATAATGTAATTATATTTCCATAACTCCTTTAACATATTTAGTATATTAATAATACTCAATATGAATATCCTACTTTTCTGCCACAGTACCATTGTTACCGTTAGTGTTACTACAGTAAAACTATGGTAAATGTGGATGAATTGTGGATTGAAACGGTTGCACTGTTTCTGCATCAGTGTTGATGAGAATAACAGCTCCCATTTATTTGGCTTTAGTTTAAATGAAAGAGATGTGATTTGTACTGGAGAACTCTGCGCTGAACTCGAGTGCTTCTCACTGGATTTCACAGCGTTGTTTAGCGCGTGATCGCGGGTCACTGTAATAAACATAAGCTCTAAGCTCGCTGGTTTCTTCTGAGGCGAGCGGATAAAAGGTCAGTTCAAACGAGTTCCACTATTTTGTTCCGCTTTTGACACGTTTGGCATTTAACATATCTATCATGCACAACAGAGTGACAACGACTATCAGTTAGACTAAATGTCTTTTATCCAGTGTGTTTGAGTTTGTTAAACCCCGCGCTGCAAACACCTCTTAAGCACACAGAATAATGCAAGTGGGCATTTTTAATTATTTATTTTTAATCGCGGCTTTGAACGATTATGTAATCGTGGCATCCATAATCGTAATCGCGATTAGAAATTCGATTAATTGTGCAGCCCTAACTCACAGTCACACAGACACACACACACACACAGACACTCACTCACACACACACACACACACACACATACAGACACTCACTCACAGTCACACACACACACACACACACACACACAGACACTCACTCACAGTCACACACACACACACACAGACACTCACACACACACACACACACACACACACACAGAGAGAGAGAGAAACACACACACAGAGAACAAAGGTGAATGAGAGTAAATGTGTTGCAACAGATTTTTATGAATGATCTACACATGAAATGCAAAAACACAATATCAGACAGACTTTGACTGTAATGCTGGTAAACCAGTTTGCCTTTCAAACTATTTAAAGTATTATAAACATTATGGTGTGTGTCTCTGGCAGGAGTGTGTGTGTGTGTGTGTGTGTGTGTGTGTGTGTGTGTGTGTGTGTGTGTGTGTGTGTGTGTGTGTGTGTGTGTGTGTGTGTGTGTGTGTGTGTGTGTGTGTGTTTGTAAATTCCTCCGTTTTAAAATCTGACATGGGTATTTAACATATAATATGTTCAAGACTTTACGTAAAGTTGTTTCACTATGGTTTGTTTTTATGGAAGGCCTTTTCATTATTCACTTATTAGATTAAGAAACGAGCTGAAGCAGAGGTGAACTGATAAAGACCAAGAGAAAGAGGTTTAAGAAAAGAAATAAAGTCACACTGTGAAATATAAAGTCACAATTACAAGAAATATTGTATTAAGCTGAGATTATTATTGTTAACTAAAGCTAAAAACATTTTTGTTACTGGAAACAAAATAAACATGAACTGAAATAAAATATATATAAAAAATAAACTTATTTTATTTCAGCTAGGAGCCAAAACAACATTTCTTATTTTAATTTATTTTAACTTAAAAGTATTATAACAACTAAAACTGAAATAAATTAATAAACTATAGACATATATATATAAAAAACGAATAAAAACAGCAAACAACTTGGGCTAAAATTAAAGTGAAAACAGAAAATATCAAAATAAAACCTAATTTGAAATATTAACAAAAACTATAAAAGCGAATCAATAACACTGATAAACTCGTTAGTCAACTAGAAAAAAATTACTCAAGCATTCTGATAAATACATGCATTTAACAGCATATTCATTATATTTTTACTTAATGATTTTTATTCGATGTATGTTTGAATAAATCACCAGCCACCGTTTAATATTTACATTTCAATAATGAACTGGAGCAGAAACATGATTATATCATTACATATAAAAACTGCCTTAAAAATCTGCATACAACTCTTTGCAATTGAATTTAATAGTTTGGACTCTGTTGTTAACTGTAACTTTTAATATTATAGTAATTTACCAAGAGAGAGGGTTTCTGTATAGTTTACAGCTTTAGTGTTACCTCATATATATTCAAACAAATTAATATTGAATCAAATCAAGAGCATGTGAATCAGAATCGAATTGTGATGTCACAGATGGGACAAATATAAGAGTGTTACACACTTTATGAGCATTAAAAACAATCAGACCCTGAAAACATCTACTAGAATATCATAAGCGTCTCAAAAACAGCTGACTGCCGTCACGAGGACTGAGTTTATGGTCTGTTCGTCTGTTTTAGGAAATGCAGAAATGCTCTTAGTCACATTTAACAGCTCAACAGACAAATGAACACGAGTGTGTGTGTGTGTGTGTGTGTGTGTGTGTGTGTGTGTGTGTGTGTGTGCGGAGTGTAATGTTGTAATAGCATAAGTGGATTACACTCATTAGGCTACAGATCACCAGCTCAAACACACATACACACACACACACATACACACACACACACACACACACACACACTCTCTCACAACACACTCACACACACGCACACTCTCTCTCACACACACACACACACACTCATGCACACACACACTCATGCACACACACACACACACACACAAGCACACACACACACACACACACACACACACACACACGCGCACTCTCACACACACACACACACACACACACACACACACACACTCATGCACACACACACACACACTCATGCACACACGCACACACACACACACACACACACACACACACACTCACTCACTTACACACATTTACACATACACACACACTCTCACTCACTTACACACACACACACTCATGCACACACACACTCACACAGTAATATATGTGTCTGATCAACAACAGGCAATCTGCAGTGGAAAAAACACAAGGACAGTGAAAGTAACTGGATCTGCTGCACACACACACACACACACTCAGTGCCTCTGGTGTTTATCAATAAATAAACATCATGCAGCACTGAGACACACACACACAGACACAGACACACACACACACACACACACACACACACACACACACTGCACGCTTTAAAAGCCTTTCATCAGATGACCTCAAACACACAGCGCCGTTACGAGAGTGTGTGTGTGTGTGTTTCAGGTGGTTACCAACCCACGACGGCAGGCTGAAGCACCTGGTTGCCATGGAAACATTTGTGTCATGTGACAATATGAGATAATAAATGACGCACTGAAACACAGAGCTGGTGGATTCCTAACAATCTGTAGTCCATCACTGATGACAGATTACATCAAAACTCTAGTTATTACTGTAATCTAGGATACTCATTTATTCTGACTGCTTTTTATTTATCTACTTGTTTTGAACTTATAATCACACATACCATTCTCATATAAAAAAGCAAAGACACAGAAAGTATATATTTCATTTTTTGATATCAACATTATTAAATTCATTACAGCAGGGTTTTCCAAACTGCAGCTGGCTTGTTGATAAAAAGCTAATAATGAATTAAAAACATAATATAAAATAAATTATTGAAATATTTAACTAAAAATAGAAATAATTACTGTGTTTACTGGCATTCAATGCAAGCATTTAGAGGCATCGAACTGTAAACATGCAAATGTTTTGTTAAATTATTGAAATATTAACTTCCTCAGAGATATTTCAAATACATATCTCATGTCAAAGGAGATTGCTTTTTCATCTGAATTTACAAGCATGGCTTACAAATGTATTTACATTAATATTTTATATTGTGAATATAGTAGAACACAGTCGGAAAATTTTAAAAAAGAAAAAAGAAGAATCAGGGGTCAATCAATAAATATAATCCATAAAAAAGCAACTTAATCTGAGTATGAGTATTAAAAAATATAATATACTCTAATTACAAGTACTTGATTTTTGGAATCTGATTACATAATCCAGATTACTACCCAACTCTTTTACTGTTATTATTATCATAACAACATCCCATGGAAACACTAGTTATGATGCTAACCATATGAGATTGAAATATGAATTATGATTACTACAGCACTGCCATGGAAACAAAAGTTTTGATGGTATGTAATCATGGTAATAATACTATGATATTCTCTGAAGCAGTCGTGTAGATACTGTGTATTAATACTATCAAGTTTTTGTATAAACCTCCTGTTATTTATTGGAAAGGTTTATGTCCATAAATGTAAATATGCTAAATATAAACCCCATTTTAACATCTTCAAGTTGTATTTAAATACAATTTCAACATCTGTTAACAGAAAGCTATAAAAACATCTGGAACTTGCGCCATGTTTAATATTCTTCCTTTTTATACTTTATTTGGGTTTCTCTTTTTTTACTCCTTTGTCTATTTTTCACGTTTTTTTATATTATATTATTAAACCATAATTTGTTTATTATTGAAAGTTGTTTGTATTGTTTTGTATGTACTGTACGTACTGTAATCTTTGTTTGTTATTATTGCAATAAAAAAAATGATACTCTCGCTGTAACCATGGTAACGACGCAGCACTTTTTTATGAGTGAATGCGCATCGTGCTTAACATTTATGACGTCACCGCCGTTGCATAAATATGCAAATGACGTTTACCTGAACACACGCGCACATCTGTTATTGGCGCCGAGTCAATATGTATTTAAATCACTGACTGACGAGTTTATGAAGAAATCTAACGTTAGACAAACGCCCCGCGACTTCCGCGTCTGAGAGGAAAAGAGCCCTATGTAGTGTGTCAGCGTCTCAACACCTAACGAGTTCCCTAAACAGCGCATCCGGTCCGGAGCTCACGGTCAGATATCTGACAGACACTCACCTCCTCCGGCTCCGCGCCGTCCGCTCCGTTACCGACCCGAGCCATGGCGCGTGATTCCCTGAGATCGGCGCGGAACGCTTGCCTGCATTAACAGTCACACATCTGGATCCTTCTGCGCTGCTGAAGACGGTTCTTCGCGGCGGACTCCGTCGGTAACGTTTGGCTTCTGACGCCGAACGTCGTCGGTTGGAGGAGTGACGTTTGGTTCACCGGACACGCCCATCGACGCGTCACGCGCGCCCTTGGTGATTAGAAACAGTGTAATAGTATTTATAATTCAATTAATCACCCAGAAGCGTTGGCACGAACAGCGGTTTGTCATTCAGATTCGTTTTACGTAACGGTTTGCGTGAACCGAACGCAGAATTACGGGTCTACTATGGCAACACCATCGCTCATGAATATTAATCGAGTCCTTCTGACTTTCCTTGTAACCGGCTCTGCTTGTAACTGTCATATCCTGATTAATATTCATGAGCCACGCCTCGTCCACAGCAGGCTTCGCTCATTGGCCAGCAGACCGGCGCATGTCACGTCGCGTAATTATAATTCATAAGCTGGAGTTTCGCCATAGTAGGAGTCCTAATTTTTAATTTTAAACTAGTTTTAAGTTAAATTTTTAGAGTTGCTCAGCGCTCACTCACAGTTACACGGGAACGAGTGATGAATTCACTGCTATATATATATATATATATATATATATATATATAGTATTCATTTTAATATTAATAGTATTTATATATTTTGTAAATATGTATAATATATAGTATTCAGTTTAATATTTAAATTAATAAATAGTATTATTTCAACACAGTAAAAATACTATTATATTAATATTTACATATATTAATTTATATACATATTCAATATGTAAATATATTTGTAAATGTATATTTAAAATATTAAACAGTATTAAATACATATTCAATTTAATATTAATAGTATACATTTTTAGTACTAATACATAATATTAATAGTGTATATATATAATTATATATATATATATAAATAAATGTATATATATATATATATATATATATATATACACACACACACAAACTATTAATATTATGTATTATATATATATATATATATATATATATAAACCTTTGGTTTCATCACATTGGAAATAAAAAGATCATGTACATGACATTGTGATGCAGTAACAAACATAGTGAGCTGTTTTCTAAGTCTGCATTTTGAAGGCCATCAGATGTTATTATTATTATTATTATTAAGTCTGAACACAACAATCAGATGAAATCACAACACAAGCTCCAGTGTGTACTGAAGATCAGTTTAATGAATATTCACTGTAATATCCACACGTGAAGCACATGCAAGTGCTTAATAATACAAATCTAGGGGCGTCTGAGCTAGAACGTGTTACGGCTAAATGCATTCATTAAAGACAGCGTCTGTTGTAGTAGCACCGGATTCAGATCAGATATAGTGTGTGTGTGAAAGTGTTTTTACTGTATGAATATAATGTAGCTGCCCTGTGTATAAACACCATTTAACATTTTAATGCTTGGGTTTAATGTACTTGATTGTGTCACATCTTATAAACAGAACAGAGAACAAACATCGGTCTGGGAGGCGTCTAACTAGATCTGCCGTATTTACAGACAATATTTAGGCAAATTTCCCTCGAATAGTTCAGACTGTGACTGTGGCGTGTCTGTAAAACACAGCTGAAGACTGCATGTTCACTGATTTAATGCTCTGTGATAAAGGCATAAATCTGAACAATGCATCCAGGTAGTCAGCATCAGAATCAAATCAGACTTCATGAGAAATCTGGATGAGTTTCTGAGCTTTATTAGTGTCTCTCGCTCTCGTTTACTGCAGAACGACACCCATCTGAAGTATTGAAGAACAAAAACACTGACATCATGGCATTGGGATTCATCTATGAGAGGAAAACCTAGTGTAGAGATCCCAGGTGAGCTCAGAGGAACCTGGGACGTACATGAGGAGTCGCACTGGACGGTCAAAACGCTCTTCTTATCAGCGTGAATAAATAACTGCAACGCCGACCGGATAAAACTCTCTCCAACAGCGGATAAAAAGCCTGATTTCAGAATAACAACAACGATAAAAACGGCGGCGGTTTCCTCGCGTCAGCTCCTGTCCGCACTGAAAACAGACCAGAGAGCAAGTCAAAGCATTAACATCTTTGAAACTAATCAAATTACAACAAAAACAGTTCTATTAAAAGTGAAAAATCAACTGTGATTGGAGGAATGTGTCTCTGCATCAGTGTCTCAGCAATGGATGCTCTGCAGTGAATGGGTGCCGTCAGATTGAGAGTCTGATAAAAACATCACAATAATCCACACCACTCCAGTTCATCAGTTAACATCTGGAGAAGACAGAAGCTGAAACAAATCCAGCATTAAGATGTTTTTAACTAAAATACATAGAGTCCATAACTCTTCCTCAGTGAAAAAGTGCATCTCCTGTTGTCTCTAACATCAAAATCCAGCCACATATTAGTTTAGAGCTGTTTTGTCTTGTAAACGCTGCTTGATTTGATGCAGATTTCTCTCCTGATTCAGACCAGAACACTTTTTCACTGGAGGAAGCATTATTATGGATATGTGACCCTGGAGCACAAAACCAGTCATAAGGGTCAATTTTTCCAAAAATGAGATGTATACATCATCTGAAAGCTGAATAAATAATCTTTGAATAAGAAGATTGAATAAATTTGAATAAGAAGATTGAATAAATAATCTTGAATAAGAAATCTGGAATCTGAGGCTGCAAAAAAATCTAAATATTGAGAAAATCATCTTTAAAGTTGTTCAAATGAAGTTCTTAGCAATGCATATTACTAATCAAAAATTAAGTTTTGATATATTTACGGTAGGAAATTTACAAAATATCTTCATGGAACATGATCTTTACTTAATATCCTAATGATTTTTGGCATAAAAGAAAAATCAATAATTTTGACCCATACAATGTATTGTTGTCTATTGCTACAAATATACCTGTGTTACTTATGACTGCTTTTGTGCTCCAGGGACACATATTTAAGTTAAAAACATCTTAATGCTGGATTTCTTTCATCTTTTGTCTTCTCCAGATGTTAACTGATGGACTGGAGTGGTGTGGATTATTGTGATGTTTTTATCAGACTCTCAATCTGACGGCACCCATTCACTGCAGAGCATCCACTGCTGAGACACTGATGCAGTGATGCATTCCTCCAACCCTGATGAAGAAGCAAACTCATCCTAATCTTGGATGATCTGAGGGTGAGGAGATTTTTGGGTGAGCTACTCCTTGAACATGAGGCTGAGTTAAGATGCTGTGTAGACAGTGCGGCTCACTGTGATGATGTCATACCGGTGAGGCACGTGTTCAGTGGTTTGAGGCGCTTGTTTCGTATCTCGGGTCTCTTCGCAGACGCTTGTCAGACTGACAGCTGAACACAGACAGAGACTCGCTGTTATTACCACAGAATCTATCAACTGAAATAATTAATGCAGGCTAAATCAGACTATAAATAATTAGATTAAATACTTATATTAAAATGATCTAACTTGATCAAAATGCTTAAAAAAAAACACAAAAATGTGTTAGGAAAAATATTAATTTTAAAGAACAAACAAAGGTTATTATAGTCACTAAAACCATTTTTAAAAATAAGTAATAAAATGATAAAATATTAAAAGGTTTTATTAATATTTCTTTAATAAAATTTATTTGAATTTAAATGTATTATTTTAATTAATTCATTATTTAAAAAAAATAGAATTATTTTTAATTTATTACTTTTTAATTGAATAAATTAAATTTGTATAACTTTCAAATATTTATATTTAATTTTTATTTCAAATAACAATAATGTTGTTTTTAATCATTTTAGGTTTAGTTAACAGTAATAACCCAGATACACAGTATAATAATGATAATAATAATAATAATAATAATAATAAAGATGAAATAAAATGCAATTTATATTATTATAATTATTTCAATTAACAATATTGCTTTTAATAGTTTTAGTTAACTATAATAACCCTGATACATACATATACATACAAATATAATACAATACTATAATAATAACAATAATAAATTAAAATATTTAAAAAATATTAATAATTTGAAAATGGCTACAACAACAGATAAGATAATCTTTATTATCGCAAAATAAACCCCATCAGGCTGATTAGGAGCCTGATGCAGACGCTGATCACATGACCTACTCAATATAAAGAAATGATCACTTAATATTGATCAGAGCGTGGATGACTGTATTCTGTGAGCAGAGATGACAAACCAGCAGAGCTCTGCAGGAAATCAGCGCTCAATTACACTGACTAATCACACTGACGTATCCCAGAGGGCCGTGTAATAATCCACCCGAGCTCTCATGAGTGTGTGTGTGTGTGTGTGCGAGTGTGTGAGCGAGTGAGTGTGTGTGCGAGTGAGTGTGTGAGCGAGTGAGCGTGTGAGTGTGTGTCTCTGTGTGAGTGTGTGTGCGTGTGTCTCTGTGT
>CM049862.1:27626502-27636502 GCA_027422415.1 Schizothorax lantsangensis
TTAGCCGACTACATTTACTGTAGATTTAGTCGACTAAAACTAAAAACAATTCAGATGACTAAAATATGGTTGAAACTAAATGGCATTTTAGTCAAAAGACTATGACTAAAACTAAATCAAAATTTGCTGTCAAAATGAACACTGATCGTTACATCCCTATGAGCCACACTGACTGATCTCACTCACTCGGTGCTCCTGTGGTCACGTTCTCCGTTCTGCTCCGGATCTTTCTTCTCCTCCTCCTCCTCGGCCGTGGGTTTGACGGGGCTCCGAGCCCCGCGGCTCCTCTCGGGCTGTTTCTGCGGCTCCTCGTGGTGCACCGTCTGCTCGGCGCCGGTCTGTGTCTTTCCTCTGGTGGAAGTCACCAATCCCTGCAGTGACTTCAGCACGCTCTGCCTCTTCTCGGCCAGGATCTTGCTCCTCTGAGAGACACAGAGACACAGACAGACGTCAGACCGCCGCTCCTCCTCCGTATCTCCACAGCGCTCTCGTCCGCTCTCACCTCTTCATCTACCGCTTTCTTCTCCTCTTTCATCTCGTCCTG
Source organism: Schizothorax lantsangensis (assembly GCA_027422415.1). NCBI lineage: Eukaryota > Metazoa > Chordata > Actinopteri > Cypriniformes > Cyprinidae > Schizothorax > Schizothorax lantsangensis. Next base: position 27,627,047 of record CM049862.1, read on the forward strand.
CTTTTCAGAGACAATCAGAACGTGGCTCTTCATCTGCTTGGGTTTATCCACCGTCTCTGTCTGTTCAGGCTTGTCTTGTGTGTTTATCTTCTTCTCTGGTTCTTCTGGTGCTGGCGTCTGCTCCTCTGTGAGCCGTTTCTTCTTTGAATCTGTAAATCCAGCAGCTCTGATCAGATAAGCAGCTTTTTATGGTTATAATAACCCTCTCTACATTATAATCAAAACTTAGAATAACAACTTTAAGCATTTAACTTATGTAATGGGAGTGAAACTGAATATTGAGCAGGAAATATAGCAAGCAGTGAATATAATTATATAAGTGAATATAATATTAATGCTCAATATTACTCATCCCTGTCAGTGTCATTGCTGCAAACCGCCAAAATAAAAGTTTAGCATAATCTGAAGAAATTATGACAGAAATAAATTACTATTGTAAAACATACTTCTCAAAGTAGTAATGAAACGCATAATTAAAAAAACACAGAATTTGGGGAAAATATAATTGATTAATAATACTAATCAAAATCTATTTGATTACAAATGATTTTTGATGATTAAGATGTAATTAAAATGGAAATGGAATGGAAAATTAAAATGGAAATTGGGGAAAACATAACTGAATTTGATTAAACATGCTTTTTGATTATTTAAATGTAAACTTTAAAAAAATTCATACATATAGGAATATCACAATTTTTTTCTCCCTTTTAACAGTAAAATTCAAACAATGAATTCAACTGATTAGACATGTTTTTTGAGTATTAAAATTTAATTAAACCATTAGAATGGCATCCAAATTAAAACAGGATTTTTTTGGGGGGGGGGGGGGGGCTGATTTCACAGGGTCCTAAAATTAAATTTTTGTTAAACTTTGATAAATTGTTGTTAAATTGTATAAGTTTCATGATTACAATTAATTAAACATGCTTTATGATTACTAAAATTAAATTTTACTATTAAAGCAGAATTCAACAAATAAACAAATAAAACGGAAATCACAGAATTTAAAAAAAATTAAATAATAATAAAACATGCTTCATAAGGCCTTAAAATTCATTTTTGATGCAAAAGCCTTTGAAAAAAAGCCTTTTTTTGTTAAACTTTTGAAAAATTGTTAAAGTTTCAAGGTTGCAATTAATTAGAAATTTGATTACAAAAATGTAATTTAATCAAATTAATGGAATACAAAAAAAATAAATTTACTGAAAAAATAAAATAATTTTGGAAAAAAATTTAAAGGGCAAGAATATGAATTTGAACTTGGATTTTTTGTTTGTACTAGCATAATAATATAATTAAGTTCATTTTTATGAACTTACATCTGCTGTATTGCAGCTTTAAAATAACTCCCAAAAAAAGCCTATTAAACAGATTTGATGTCAAATCTCAAGACTTGAGTTCACCTGCTGGGCGGGAGGAGGGGGCGGAGCTGTTCGTCACAGGAAGAGGAACACAAGCCTCTTCCTTCACGTCAGACTCAGTTTGTGAGCGTGTCCGTTTCAGAGCGGGCGGCTTCACCGATGTGGCAGTGATTTGGTTTGTGTTCTGGGTCAGATCTGCAGTAGAGCGCGTGATCCTCAAGGGCTGGAGGGTTACAACACAAAATACAACATTAAATCTTTCCCCGCTAGCGTTTTGAAAAACGTTGCCAGCCACTGCTTTAGCTGATTTTCACTAAAATTTAATGGCCCCTCAGAATATTTTGTTTTATGAATATCTGAACATGCAATACATCAAAATAAAATCAGACCCTCTACTTTCAAACAAAAAAATCAGTTTTATTCTAGCTTCACACATTGTTTTTTTTATCAACACTTGAATGTAGGTAGGTTTCATAAAAAAAAGCATCATTTTGAGCATTTTTTTTTTTTATTAAATACTACATCTGGATCATATTCAGTAATATTATCAAAGCAAAGATTCAGTAGATGTCTTCCATCAGTATCCCAAAGCTTCACAGGCCTTTAACACTTTCTGCATCCACATTTCACTCTGTAACATTATGCCGTTTTCATTTATATGCGGTTTAGTGTTGATGATCGCATTATTTTTCATATGCATATGCTACATATGAGATCGCACATTTCTGTGTCATCCTCGTCTGTGTTTTTGATCGAGTGATTCTAGACTCATTCAGGAGATGCGTAACAGCGCCCCCTAGCGTATAACAGTGAGAACACGGAAAATTCTGTGTTTGGCGGGGAAAGTGTTAACAACTCATGTTCTGACATAATCCAGGTAAAAATTAGCATCACACAAACCTGCTTGAGATTATGAGCGTCTATCCGTTTCTTGGCGGATGAAATGATCTTTCTGTTCAGTGCATGTTTTCTGCGAGCAGAAAGCATCTTTGATGTTGCTGCTCGTCGTGCTAAAATGATCTTTCTGGATGGTAAAATCCTCCTTCGTTCAGCGAGCGTCTTCACCGTCGTCACTCTCCTCACAGGCATGACTTTATCCGTCCGTCTCTCGTCTGGTGTGATGGTCTTTGTCGCCGAATCTCTGGAGCGCATTGATCTGGTTACGGTTGTTTTATCGTCTGCCGGCGCGACGGATTCAGACTTTGTTTTGCTGGTTTTCACAGGAGTTTCTTTCTTACGAGGCATCGCTGTGTTCGAATCGCTCTTCGGCGCTGGATCCTTACGGGATCCGGTCTGGTTCTTGGCTTCGCTCTGATTTTCTGCTTTCTTCTTCTTCCTGTCTTTCAGATTCAGTCGACTCTCTGACAGTCGTTTCACCAGCTCTGCTTTCTGTCACAAACACAAAACTCATGTTGCAGTGGTTTTATAACAGCAAACATTACAAACTGTACCACTGAGGGGTGTCACGGTACATGTGTTTGTAATCTTTTTTTCCAAATAAAGTAATTGCGTCGGCATGCATGTGTACCAAATCCATTGTTTTTATCTTCAAACCATTGCTTCTGTCTAAAATCTGAGTCTATAATCCATAATAACGCTTCCTCCAGTGAAAAGGTGCATCTCCTGTCGTCTCTCACATCAAAATCCAGCCACGTATTTGTTTAGAGCTGTTTTGCCTTGATCTGTGCAGCTTTCTCTCCTGATTCACACCAGAACACTTTTTCACTGGAGGAAGCGTTATTATGGATTATGGACTCTATGTATTTGAGTTAAAATCATCTTAATGCTGGATTTGTTTCAGCTTGTGTCTTCTCCAGATGTTAACTGATGGACTGGAGTGGTGTGGATTATTGTGATGTTTTTATCAGCTGTTTGGACTCTCATTCTGACGGCACCCATTCACTGCAGAGTATCCATTGGTGTATTGCTACATTTCTCCAAATCTGATGAAGAAACTCAACTACATCTTGGATTTTCTTTTCTGGGTGGACTATTTCTTTTAAGTCAGAGCCATAGATGGTTCAGTAAACCACTGTTTACATTTTTTTTCCCTCTTTGTACCGTTACACCTCTAATAAAAGTATTTATAAACACTGACCTTTTGACCTCTGAGGCCCACACCCGGGTCGTTCTCGATCTCCCACATACCCTCCTCGAAGCCGCCCCGTTTGATTGGCCGGCCGTACTTCTCTTTGTTTGGCCCGTAGGGGACGATGTCTTTGGGGCAGAGGAACGTTCTGGAAGAGGAGAGATGGAGACAGTGCTCAAAACGCAATACTAGTAACTACTAAATACTGCGCTGCCTAATAGTAAATGACACAATATGCATTTTACATTTACATTATGCATCTGGTAAATGCATTATCAAAAACAACTTGCATTGCATTCAAGGTACTGTAAATATTTAATCAGTTCATGCTTTCCTAAAATAAAACACATGACATATTAATTTAAGATACTAAAGAGTTTGTTTGTTTTTATTTTGTTTCATTCTTTTCTTTCTGTTACAAGGAAATACGTGTACAGTACAAACTAGGCCTATTGTTCATAAAGACTTTTATAATGTTACAAAAAAATGCTTTCTTTTTGAATTTTCTATTAAAAAGGAGTCTTATTCACTAAGCATTTGTACACACAAACTTGCATGAAACCCGTGAATGTTTTCACGATCAAACCATGATTCTTACCACTAATATTTATTATAAATTTACGAACAAATAAAACCACACGTATGCAAAAATCACATACTCTGGGTAAACATTTTAAGATTAAATTTTACACATATGTATTTCATTCTGAATATATTTAATCATATACAGTAAAATAATAAGAAAAGCTGTGTTATAGTCAGGGTTATTATAGTTAACTAAATTAAAATCATAAAAAATATATTTTATTTACTTGAAATAAAATAAACATTAACTAACACACAAAATATTTTTTTACTTTATAAATATTTTACAATATATTTTTTTGATTTATAGTATTTAAATCAAAATACTAACACAAGGCAATATTTCAAATTGTTATGTAGTTTAAGTTAATGCACTAAAATAACTAAAACTGAAATACAAATTAATAAAAACTATATAGACTAATAAATATGACACAAAAAAAAACTTAAGTTAAAATGAAAAAAAACTTTATTCAAAATAATTATAAAAGCTGTAATAGTATCTCAATGACATTAAAATAACACTGGAGCTGCAAATGGCTAATGTTTGCATTCTGAGCACAGCATAAATACTATAAATACTATATAGTGCAGAAAGAGAGTATTATGATACTACTCTATTATGATACACTCATTCTGAAACAGTCAGAACAAAACACACATTAGATAACATATGCTTGATTTAATGTGTGTTTTGTTTTGACTGTTTCAGAACGAGAGCGTGTGTGTGTGTGTGTGTGTGTGTGTGTGTCTGTGTGTGTGAGAGAGAGTGTGTGTGTGTGTGTGTGTGTGTGTGTGTGTGTGTCTGTGTGTGTGAGAGAGAGAGAGTGAGTGTGTGTGTGTGTGTGTGTGTGTGTGTGTGTGTGTGTGTGAGAGAGAGAGAGTGTGTGTGAGTGAGTGAGTGTGTCTGTGTCTGTCTGTGTGTGTGTGTGAGAGAGAGAGAGTGTGTGTGTGTGTGTGTGTCTGTGTGTGTGAGAGAGAGTGTGTGTGTGTGTGTGTGTGTGTGTGTGTGTGTGTGTGTGTGTGTGTGTCTGTGTGTGTGAGAGAGAGAGAGTGAGTGTGTGTGTGTGTGTGTGTGTGTCTGTGTGTGTGAGAGAGAGAGAGTGAGTGTGAGTGAGTGAGTGTGTCTGTGTCTGTCTGTGTGTGTGTGTGTGAGAGAGAGAGAGAGAGTGTGTGTGTGTGTGTGTGTGTGTGTGTGTGTGTGTGTGTGTGTGTGTGTCTGTGTGTGTGAGAGAGAGAGAGAGAGAGTGAGTGTGTGTGTGTGTGTGTGTGTGTGTGTGTGTGTGTCTGTGTGTGTGAGAGAGAGAGAGTGAGTGTGAGTGAGTGAGTGAGTGTGTCTGTGTTTGTCTGTGTGTGAGAGAGAGAGAGAGAGAGTGTGAGTGAGTGAGTGAGTGTGTGTGTGTGTGTGTGTGTGTGTGTGTGTGTGTGTGTGTGTGTGAGAGAGAGAGAGTGAGTGTGAGTGAGTGAGTGTGTGTGTGTGTGTCTGTGTGTGTGTGTGTGTGTGTCTGTGTGTGTGAGAGAGAGAGAGTGAGTGTGAGTGAGTGAGTGAGTGTGTGTGTGTGTGTCTGTGTGTGTGTGTGAGAGAGAGTGAGTGAGTGAGTGAGTGAGTGAGTGAGTGAGTGAGTGAGTGAGTGAGTGAGTGAGTGTGTGTGTGTGTGTGTGTCTGTGTGTGTGTCTGTGTGTGTGTGTCTGTGTGTGTGTGTGAGCGAGTGAGTGAGTGAGTGAGTGTGTGTGTGTGTGTCTGTGTGTGTGTCTGTGTGTGTGTGTCTGTGTCTGTGTGTCTGTGTCTGTGTGTCTGTGTCTGTGTGTCTGTGTGTCTGTGTCTGTGTGTCTGTGTGTCTGTGTCTGTGAGCGAGTGTGTGTGAGTGTGTCTGTGTCTGTGTGTGTGAGCGAGTGTGTGTGAGAGAGTGAGTGTGAGTGTGTGTGTGTGAGTGTGTCTGTGTCTGTGTCTGTGTCTGTGTGTGTGAGAGAGTGAGTGTGAGTGTGTGCGTTTGTTTTGAGTTTACTCACGTCGAGTGTGTTCCATAAAAGAAGATGGGGATCTTATTTTTAGGGGGTTTTCCTTCACCAACCTGAGTGACATATAAAACAACATTTGAACAGTCAGATTTTAATTGACCTCGTTTACTGTATATGATGAATATGCCTTATATCTGCGGTACATAAACTCACCCTGGCAGGCCAGAAAGGATAACCCTTCATCTTAGCAAACACTATGTCCCCTGGAATAAAATCATCTGTGGTCTGATCAGATGTTATCTTCATCTGAGAAAATAAAGGGTTAATTAATAAAAACAGAACTCATTATGTGTCACCAACACACACAAACAATAAACAAAACACTGGACCAGCAAATACATCGCTTACATTCATAAAATTAGCCTTATGGTTATGAACTTGCTTCTGTTAAACAATAATATGCTTTTATTATCATTTCATTTCTATCGATACTTCAGTAAATAAAATAACGTTAGCGGTGTTTGGCTAGCTCAGGCTAACATAAGCATATTGTGTGTGTGTAATAACTCACCTTCACTCCCTTCTGCATATCTACTCACTCAGAGACCACTCTATAAAAACTCAGATTTAAAAATAAAACGGAAAACACGCGAATTAAAAATATTATCACGCAATGAATGAAAGGACTTGGAGAGCTGCATGAGAATGTGTATCTCCCCTCAGCGCCGGTGGAATAGTTCAGTCCACCTCCCGCTCAGTGCGACTGAGGAATGTACCACTACTGAGAGAGGGGTGCGGGTGGATTTGTAATTATCCAAAATATAATTAATAACAGATTTCTTCTCAACATTAAGCTTAATTATTACGTATGTTAGTTAATGTGTAATTATTCACGAATTTAAAATTATATTCGTAAACTGAAAAGCAAAATTGCATCACTGTTGGTTAACATCGGTCGTTAAATAGTTAAAATTCAGCGGAAGGAAGCGGCAAAATAAAGACGTAAAAAATATTTTAACCCTTTATATAGTCATTTAACTAAATAAAAAACATATACGCGTTAATTAAAAGTAAACGACGGTTAAATGTTTTGAGGAATATTTCGCGCTGTTTTTCGCTTGTGGTTGTTGTCATGGTGAGGGCAGAGGAGGAAATATGGCGTCAGATTCAAACAGACGCTGAAGGAGTTTTACAATAACACGGATTTAAACGTTTTTATTTCGTTTCACTTCAGTATTTCATCAAACACTGATGTACGAGCATCGCAGGCCTTTAAATAGTAAGTTGGTGTATTGAAATGCGTCTCTAAACCGTTTTTTCTCTCATATGTGAAATTATATTGCTATGTAAATCCATCTGAAACATTCATGTATTTTGTTATAGACATTTTTGGTAACTGTTAACTCTACTTGAAGACTTTAATTGTAACGTTAATGCATTAATTATGCCTTTATAATGCATTTTATGAGCCCATGAATAATGTAACACTTCATAATACTTATATATACATTGATACACCTTTAGAAATTAGCCTATATTACATTACAACAGATGACAAACAAGCAATTTTAGATGTAACATGGTAACTTTGGTTAAAACTATAATGCATTACAAAATTGGATTATGAATACCTTGTAATACATTATAAATTAATGCTTTAAGTAAAGTGTTACCTCCATATATATGTGTCTCTGGAGCACAGAAGCAGTCATAAGTAACACAGGTATATTTGTAGCAATAGACAACAATACATTGTATGAGTCAAAATTATTGATTTTTCCTTTATGACAAAAATCATTAGGATATTAAGATCATGTTCCATGAAGATATTTAGTAAATTTCCTACCGTAAATATATCAAAACTTAATTATTGATTAGTAATATGCATTGCTAAGAACTTCATTTGAACAACTTTAAAGATGATTTTCTCAATATTTAGATTTTTTTGCACCCTCAGATTCCAGATTTTCAAATATTGTGCTATCATAACAAACCATACATCAATGGAAAGATTATTTATTCAGATGATGTATTTATTTCAATTTAAAAAATGACTGGTTTTGTGGTCCAGGGTCATATTTGTTCATAATAAAGTGATTATTTAGAGTCTAATGATGCTCTTGTTTTGCAGATCTCAGAAGCGTAGCGTCACGTTGACCTCATGCCCACAGAATCGCCCGCCGCCCGTCCACACCATGGCAATCGGGCCAAACGTAAAGACCCTGTTTCCACCCTGCGGGCGTCTCACCCGCGAGCCGCGGCGCCGTCTGCGCAGAACTCACAGGAGGAGATCAACAGGTTCCTCTGAGACTCTGTTACGTGTTTCTAACATGTTAAGATGCACGTATGTGACCTCGTATGTGTGTTTGCAGGCTCAGGGACGTGATCGATCGGCTGCAGAGAGACAGACGGGACGCTGAGAGAGAGACGGGTGAGGATTTTACTCTCACAGCTGAGCTGAGGTGGAAGATGAACCAGCTGGAACTGGAGAAACTGGATTTCACTTCCAAGCACAATGAAGAGGTACGTCACGCTGTCAATCACATGGCAGATTAATGAACAAACACATGCATTTGGCAGATGCTTTTATCCTTGCATTGCATTAAAAGTATACATTTGATCAGTTCATCCGTTCTTTGGGAAATTAACCCATGACCTTACTGTATCCCACAATTCAAAAGTGATATCAACCACAATTTTTACAGTTGTCTTGAGTCATTATATTATTTTTAATTAAATATGATTAAAATATTAAATATAATTAGAATTAGTATCATTAAAAAATAACTTTTTATTTATTAAAATATATATATATATATATATATATATCAACAACAATTTTTACAATCAACTTGAGTCATTATATTACTTCTAATTAAATAGAATTAAAATATCTAAAAATGCTAAAAAATTCAGCTTTGAAATCGCAGGAATAAATTACATTTTTAAAATATATTCAAATAGATAACAGTTATTTTAAATAGTAAAAATATTTTTAAAAAATTCTGTTTTTGCTGTATTTTGGATCAAATAAATGCAGGCTTGGTGAGCAGAAGAGACTTCTTTAAAAAACATTAAAAATCTTACTGTTCAAAAATATTTGGCTGGTAGTGATTAATAAGAACAGTGTAAAAATTAATCAAGTGTTCAAAAGTGATTCATTTTATTACTTAAATATAACTAAAACAGTAAATATAATTAGCATTATTACAATTATTAAATAATATTTAATCATGTAAATTATACACACTGTATAATATATACACTGTACTTATGTTACAAATTCTTACTACAGTAATAGCAGTAAATTATGCAGAAGTACATGCAACTAACCCTAAACCTAACATAATATTATAAGCACGTTGTTAATTAAAATGACTCACTACTTAAATGTATAATTAACACTGTAGACTTATTCTACAAATAAAGTGTAACTGTTAACTTCTACCATCAATAATT
>CM049862.1:27649002-27651502 GCA_027422415.1 Schizothorax lantsangensis
ACGGCGGGGTCAAAGGTCACAGCGTGCGCAGGTTCCGGCGCTGTGTGATCGCGGTGCTGGCGGCGGGGCGTCTGCGTGCGCTGGGACGCAGGTCTGCGGTGATGTTCAGGGTCGCGCTGGGGTTCGGTCTGCAGCCGCTCGTGAGCGTGAACCGGGTGAAGCTAGGAGAGGAGGAGGATGATGATGATGATGATGAAGGTAGCAGGGTGATGAAGATGCTAGCGTCCTCCGAGCTGCTCAAGCTCATACACACCTGCATGGAGGGACTGCAGCAGGAACTCAACAGAAGCGGTGAGAAACATAGAAATATATCTGTTTAAATTAATGGATGTACAGATATATTTACAAGTATGCAGTTTACAAACGTACAATTTTCGGATTCTATATAAAAAGTCAGTCATTTTTATTTTTAATTACATTGACTGCTGAGAATATTTTTTTAAGCATTTTCCTTGTAGCCTATTATTTCTGTACATATAAGACAAGTTTGTACAGGATTGTAGTTCATGCATCTTTTAGGCAGAGATATTTAACAAGTGATTTGTTCAGTTTAGTTTGTCACCTTTCCCCCCCGACGAGTTTGCACCCCTGATAATGTTACAAAAGCTTTTTATTTCAGATAAATGCTGATCTTTCTATTCATCAAACAATCCTGAAAAAAATTTACTCAACTGTTTTAAATATTGATAATAATAATAATAATAAATAATGTTTCTTGAGCAGCAAATCAGCATATTATTATGATTTCTGAAGATCATGTGACACTGAAGACTGGAGTAATGATGCTGAAAATACAGCTTTGATCACAGAAATAAATTACAGTTTAACACATATTCACATAGAAAACAGTTATTTTAAATTGTACAAATATTTCACAGTATTACTGTTTTTGCAGTATTTTGGATCAAATTAATGCAGGCTTGGTGAGCAGAAGAGAATTCTTTAAAAAACATCAAAAATCTTAAAATCTTTAATCGCTTTAAAATACATCCCATCTTTTAACTGTGTGTGTGTGTGTGTGTCTCTGTGTGTGTGTGTGTGTCTCTGTGTGTGTGTGTGTGTGTGTGTGTGTGTGTGTGTGTGTGTCTCTGTGTGTATGTGTGTGTCTCTGTGTGTGTGTGTGTGTGTGTGTCTCTGTGTGAGTGTGTGTGTGTGTGTGTCTCTGTGTGTGTGTGTGTGTGTGTCTCTGTGTGAGTGTGTGTCTCTGTGTGTGTGTGTGTGTGTGTGTGTGTGTGTGTGTGTGTGTGTGTGTGTGTGTGTGTGTGTGTGTATCTGTGTGTGTGTGTGTGTGTGTCAGGTGGTGTGAAGGACTCCTCGTGTGTGTTGTCAGCGGCTCAGAGCGCCTGTAGGAAGTTGCTGGAGCGGCTGCTGTCAGACGTGGACTCTCAGTGCAGCGGGCATTATGGGAAGGATTCGTTAGCACGGCGACTGGCTGATGGACTTCACACACTCGACAAACACAGCTACTGTAACAGCAAGGTACACACAGAAACACACACTCACACTCACACAGACACACTCACACAGTCACACTCACACACACACACTCGCACACTCACACAGACACACACTCACACAGAGACAGACAAGCACGCACACACACACACACACACACACACAAAACAGACACACTCACATATCTATAACGTGTGTGTGTGTGTGTGTGTGTAGATGATGATGGCGTCTCTTCAGAAGCACATCCTGGAGTTCACGCAGCGTCTGCATTCAGCTGAGGTCGAGCGCAGGAACCTGAGACTGGAGATCTCACGCATCAAACGCACAAACAGCTGCAGAGACACACATACCGTGAGTCACCGCAACATACACACAATATTGTGCTGCACAACTGTTTTCAACATTGATAATAATCAGAAATGTTTCTTGAGCAGTAAATCAGCATATTATTATGATTTCTGAAGATCATGTGACACTGAAGACTGGAGTAATGATGCTGAAAATACAGCTTTGATCACAGAAATAAATTACATTTTAACACATATTCACATAGAAAACACCTGTTTTAAATTAGAATAATATTTCACAATTTTACAGTATGTTATTTTGATCAAATAAATGCAGCTTTGGTGAGCAGAAGACACTTCTTTCAGAATCATAAAAAAAATCAGAATGATTCCAAACTTTTGACCGGTAGTTTGTATATATAAATGTTTTGTGTGTGTGTGTGTTTGTCAGGAGTGTGTTCCCCTCCAGCGGTTCGAGTGTGTGTGTGAGGAGCTCAGCAGTGCCCTCCAGAGAGAGCAGCGTGCTCAGACTCTGCTGCACGATCAGGCCTCTCAGCTGCAGCAACTGGGCCTCAGCATGGAGCTGCACACGGGGGAAGAGCTGGAGAAGGACCGCACGCTCGCACAGGCTGTACAGGTACACACACACGCACACACTCATGCACTCACACACTCTCACACTCACGCACACACACTCTCACACTCACACTCTTACACACACTCTCACACACACACACACACACACACACACACACACA
>CM049862.1:27656502-27659002 GCA_027422415.1 Schizothorax lantsangensis
GAAGCATACTTAATGCATACTTCGTGACACAGAACAGTCACATAGACCCTCTTCCAGAGCAGAATGTGGACTGGGAGTCTCATATTGCATTTTCTGCTCTACCGTACAGTGGGAATGATTATGATACTGAATGTGTGTGTGTGTGTGTGTGTGTGTTGTAGCATTTGGTGATGTGTTTCCTGGAGCTGCATCAGCTGGTGTGCTCAAAAATATCATCTCAGGAGAGAGAGATCTCATCATACGAGTCTCACATCACGGCGCTGAAGAGTGAACAACAGGACGCCTGTCTGCGGGAGAGAAACGGCTGTATACCAGTGAGAGCCAGTGGTGGAAAAGCAAGTTATTAATGCTGAATATTAGTATTGATTATTCTAAATGAAAATTATATTTAGGTCATGACTGTCATCTATTTGTGAACTAAATCTGCTGTGAAAGACGGACCTGTTTAGGCCTATTGTATGAAATGCTTGAATGTGGACATGTGTGCATTTGCATGTCCAAATCTGTATAAATAACATTAAAATAATGCAAATTAATGCTCATGCATCTTTAGTTGCAGGTTGAAATGTTATAAAACTCGTATGTTTGCATAGCGTACCTCTTAAAATTATAATATTTTCACTTGTTTGCACACTTGAATTATCAGTAACTTAAATAGATTTTTTAGTATAATGAAGTTTAATGTTTTCACAGTGTATACATTTTAATAATGACATTTAAATAATAACTGTTTTGCAGGTCAATACATATTTAGTGTCTCAAATCCATTAGTCTTTTTATTGTAGGATGAAGTATAAAAAAATTGCAAAATGCATAATCAATCAATCAGCACTTTTAATAACTTATTACATAAAAAATCTGGTACTTTTACCCAGTACTTTAATAAAAGTAATATTTTATTAATGTATTTGTACTTTTGCTCTAGTAAAATTCAAAATGAGTGCTTAAACTGTTAGTGGAGTAATATTTTATTAATATACATGTACTTGTACTCAATTTAAAAAATGAGTACTTATACTATTACTGGAGTAATATTTTATTATGCTATCTGTACATTTACTCTAGTAAAATTAAAAATGAGTACTAATACTTTTACTGGAGTAATATTTTATTAGGCTGTCTATATTTGTACTCAATTAAAATTGACATCGAGTACTTATACTTTTACTGGAGTAATATTTATTATGCTATCTGTACATTTATTAAATTAAAATTGAAAATGAGTACTAATAATGAAGTAATATTTTATTAGGGTATCTGTACTTTTACTGGAGTAATATTTATTATGCTATATGTACATTTATTAAATTTAAATTGAAAATGAGTACTAATAATGAAGTAATATTTTATTAGGGTATCTGTACTTTTACTGGAGTAATATTTATTATGCTATATGTACATTTATTAAATTTAAATTGAAAATGAGTACTAATAATGAAGTAATATTTTATTAGGGTATCTGTACTTTTACTGGAGTAATATTTATTATGCTATATGTACATTTATTAAATTAAAATTGAAAATGAGTACTAATAATGAAGTAATATTTTATTAGGGTATCTGTACTTTTACTGGAGTAATATTTATTATGCTATCTGTACATTTATTAAATTAAAATTGAAAATGAGTACTAATAATGAAGTAATATTTTATTTGGGTATCTGTACTTTTACGCAATGAAAATTGATGAGTACTTATACTTTTACTGTAGTAATATTTTATTATGCTATCTATACTTGTACTCACTTAAAAGTGACAACGAGTACTAATACTTTTACTGGAGTAATATGTATTATGCTATCTGTACATTTATTAAATTAAAATTGAAAATTAGTATTTATACGTTTATTGAAGTAATATTTTACTATGGTATCTGTACTTTTACTCTAGTAAAATTCAAAACGAGTACTTTTATTGGAGTAATGATTTATGAATGTGTCTATGTTTGCTCAATTAAAATTATTACTTGTACTGAAGTTATATGTTATCATGGTGTCCCATCATTAAAAATGAGTACTTTTACTAGAGTAATGTTGCATATTTGTGTGTGAGTTATGTAGTCTCTGTGAACTCTCTCTCTTTGTTTCTCTGGTAGTTGCTTGCGTCCTCCGACCCGTCAGCAGAGGTGGATTATGGGACGTGTTTTCTGACAGACGCTGCGGTCTCCTCCAGAAACTCGCTCTCAGATCTCCAGAGGAAAGTCAAAGAGAGAAAACACTGATGAACTGAAGCTGAATCACTGAGACAGACAGTAACACGAGCGTTTCATCTTTATAATATCTGGTTTCTCATGTCCTGTGGATGATGTGTAATAGTGATAACTAGTGTTATTAAATCTGCTGTGGTTTATTGATGCTAGTGCTGCAGTGTTTCTCACGCTCACATACACTAAACGACAGCGAGGGGAGAGTGGGCTGAGATGTGTCGCACGCTAAAGCTAGCACAATCTGCACTTTTTATTTTTATTATTATTATTTTAATTTTTTTGTCTTTCTAAAAA
>CM049862.1:27664002-27666502 GCA_027422415.1 Schizothorax lantsangensis
GAGTACTTAAACTTTTATTGAAGTAATTTTACTATGGTATCTGTACTTTTACTCTAGTAAAATTCAAAACGAGTACTTTTATTGAAGTAATATTTATTATGCTATCTGTACATTTATTTAATTTAAATTTATAGAGTATTTATACTTTTATTGAAGTAATTTTACTATGGTATCTGTACTTTTACTCTAGTAAAATTCAAAACGAGTACTTTTATTGGAGTAATAATTTATGCTATCTGTACATTTATTTAATTTAAATTTATAGAGTATTTATACTTTTATTGAAGTAATTTTACTATGGTATCTGTACTTTTACTCTAGTAAAATTCAAAACGAGTACTTTTATTGGAGTAATAATTTATTATGCTATCTGTACATTTATTTAATTTAAATTTATAGAGTATTTATACTTTTATTGAAGTAATTTTACTATGGTATCTGTACTTTTACTCTAGTAAAATTCAAAACGAGTACTTTTATTGGAGTAATAATTTATTATGCTATCTGTACATTTATTTAATTTAATTTTATAGAGTATTTATACTTTTATTGAAGTAATTTTACTATGGTATCTGTACTTTTACTCTAGTAATATTCAAAACGAGTACTTTTATTGGAGTAATAATTTATTATGCTATCTGTACATTTATTTAATTTTAATCTATAGAGTATACTTTTACTGAAGTAATTTTACTATGGTATCTGTACTTTTACTCTAGTAAAATTCAAAACGAGTACTTTTATTGGAGTAATAATTTATTATGCTATCTGTACATTTATTTAATTTAAATTTATAGAGTATTTATACTTTTATTGAAGTAATTTTACTATGGTATCTGTACTTTTACTCTAGTAAAATTCAAAACGAGTACTTTTATTGGAGTAATAATTTATTATGCTATCTGTACATTTATTTAATTTAAATTTATAGAGTATTTATACTTTTATTGAAGTAATTTTACTATGGTATCTGTACTTTTACTCTAGTAAAATTCAAAACGAGTACTTTTATTGGAGTAATAATTTATTATGCTATCTGTACATTTATTTAATTTAAATTTATAGAGTATTTATACTTTTATTGAAGTAATTTTACTATGGTATCTGTACTTTTACTCTAGTAAAATTCAAAACGAGTACTTTTATTGAAGTAATATTTATTATGCTATCTGTACATTTATTTAATTTAAATCTATAGAGTATTTATACTTTTATTGAAGTAATTTTACTATGGTATCTGTACTTTTACTCTAGTAAAATTCAAAACGAGTACTTTTATTGGAGTAATAATTTATGAATGTATCTGTACTAACACTGATCAGCTGCTGGCATGGCTTTACACACTCCATGTCCTGATAAACACTGTAAAAATCTGAGAGATTTACAGTAAAAATCACTTCATCACAAAACATACAGCAGTGTTATTTTAAGTTCAGTGTTATTTTAGTACTATTTATGCACTATTATATTTTTATTAACACTTTTAGTTTGCTTTTAGTTTTGCTCATTTTAATTTTAGTGTAATTTTTTTATTTTGTGCTTTTGTCATTTTCTTAATTTTTTCAATTTAGTTTTTGTTTTGTTAAATATTATGTTTTATGTTTAATTTATTTTCAGTTCAGTTTTAGTTTATTTAATTCTAGTTAGTAATTTTAGTGCTTCAACTTCAGTTAGTTGCCAAGGCAATATTTCTAATTTCCAGTTTTTTTATAATATTTATATTTTATTTAAACTTTATTTCAGTTAACAAAAATGGTTGTGATGGTTTTAGTTTTAATTCACGATAATAACTTTAAGTTTTGCAGATTGAACTTAAAAGTACAATAAAAAACATCTCATTAACTGAAATAATGTTAATGTACCAAATTACTAAAATCAGTTTTTTATCTTTTATAATATACTGACAAGCACCTTAAAAACAGAAAGACATATAACATATTATAAAAAACAATAAAAAGTAATTTAACAACACAATACATAACATAAAACATAATGTACATAACTGAAAATAAAAAATGATTAAGAAACATGATTATTTCATTTAAATAGAATTCTGAGAATGTTTTTTCTCCACTATAAATTATAAAACTTGACTTTTTTTGAAGAAGTTGACTATTATTTCCAAAAACTGTGCATTTAACAGTATTTTACTGTAAAATTACATAACATCCCATTAGATCTCTTACAGTTTTTTATCAAGGGAAATTACTTTTAACCAATTAACGTGATTTTACCATATATTTAATCTTTTATTATTAAAATTAGCGTCCTTTTTTACAGTGTGATTTCTGTGGCAGTGACGACACCAAACAGATTCACTAAAATAATGATTGTTTTCAAACATGTTTCCCAAGCTCTCACGTCATTGGTCAACATACCGATAGCCCCGCCCCCAAACTCACATCATTGTTTGAGTCAGACACAACGTGTCAACGATGTGTTTGTGTGTGCTGTAAACTTCAGCTAATAGTAATAATAATAATAATTCATGACCTTGATA
>CM049862.1:27679002-27736502 GCA_027422415.1 Schizothorax lantsangensis
AACTGACTTGTCTACACTGAAAAAAATCTGGTGAAAGATTTACAGTTTTAACTCATAAACCGCTGGTAAATAACAAAGAATCAAAAAAATTGTTTTACTGTGTATGTTCCTGATCTTGTTTGTGAGGATTCATCCGTGCATGATGTTATTATGAAAATAAAATGCATTTGTTAACTTGAAACAAAATGTAATAACTTGCTCCACCTCAAACGACTTTCCTTTTCAGCTGACGTCACCTGACTACTGGTTAATGCTGAAGACTAGTCAAATATGTGTTTATGTAATGTTGTAGGCACAGAATTGTAATGCTGATACATTTACAGTAATAAAGGTTATGGCAATAACATAAGCAATACGACAGTATTTAAAAAGAAAGAGTGGGGAGACTGCAGACCTGGAGCAGGCAGATATACAGCCCAGACAGTTTTGTTCCTGATGTGTCCAGTAGGGGGAGGCTGTACAGTATGAGCCATCATAGCAGACCAAGCCTAGAAGCAACATGAATAAGAGGTAGGCTATGTTAAATAATCGCTAAAGTTACTGCCAACATGCATGTTGTTGCCATAATTCCCTAGCCTACTCTACAGTGAGTTATCTTGCCATTCCTGCAATCAGGGAGTAGTGGTGTCTGTCTACATCTAATTGGGCAGTTCAGCAGACAGAGGGCTATGTGTACTAGTTTCTGAAGAGCTTCATTCTTAAAGTCCCTTCCTTGCCAATGGAAATCGCTGACCAAAGCGAAGCAACACAGCACAGAAGAAAAATGCAATAAATCATCAGCGTAATCATAAGGCATCAATCAATCATGCCATGTCATTGTATTCATAATCACCTCAGTAAAATTCCCACATTCAAACAATTTAAATAAAACGAAAACATTTTAATTATGAATCTGCCTGTTTATTGTCAGTAACTACAGTTGTCCTATTTGGGGTCAGCAAATGCAATGTTTTTCTTACTTTTGAAAGGCAAGGCAGTGGCCAAAAGAATTCAAAGTGGCTTTACAATTCTTCCATCCATTCCACCAAGTCAGCGCCTGTGCATTGAAGATCAGGAGCAGATTGATGCAATCCACTTTCACTTGACTTCAATTCTGGACAGCACACCCACAGTGACCAGACCAAATTCATCATGAATGTACTTTTTCCAAAGGTAGGTCTCATGTGTTAACTGTGCTCTGCATGATGTTAGATTCACATTGTTTTTAATGTCAGATAGTTTATCCAAAATGTGAGACCATTGCTCTAAAAATAATTGTTTTTGTGGTTATTATATCCTCTTCAGTTTGCCTACAGAGCAAACAGGTCTGTGGATGACGCTGTCAATATGGGACTGCATTACATCCTGCAACACCTTGACAAACCTGGGAATTACGCAAGGATCTTATTTGTGGACTTCAGCTCGGCCTTCAATACCATCATGCCTGACCTTCTCTCAGACAAACTGACACAGCTCTCTGTGCCCACCTCCATCTGTCAGTGGATCACCAGCTTCCTGACAGACAGGCAGCAGCTAGTGAGGCTGGGCAAACTCACATCCAGGACTCTCACCATCAGCACTGGCGCCCCTCAGGGCTGCGTTCTCTCCCCACTGCTCTTCTCCCTCTACAAGAATGACTGCACTTCAAAGGACCCCTCTATCAAGCTACTGAAGTTTGCGGATGACACTACAGTCATCGGCCTCATCAAGGACGGTGACGAGTCTGCTTACAGACAGGAGGTTGAGCAGCTGGCTGTCTGGTGCAGTCTTAACAACCTGGAGCTAAACACTCTCAAAACTGTGGAGATGATAGTGGACTTCAGAAGGAACCCCCCTGCTCTCCCCCCACTCACCATCATGAACAGCACTGTGACTGCAGTGGAGTCATTCAGGTTCCTGGGAACCACCATCTCTCAGGACCTGAAGTGGGACAATCACATTGACTCTATCGTGAAAAAGCCCCAGCAGAGGCTGTATTTCCTCCGCCAGCTAAGGAAGTTCAACCTGCCTCAGGAGCTGCTGATACAGTTCTACTCTGCCATCATCGAGTCTGTCCTATGTTCTTCTATAACTGTTTGGTTTGGTTCAGCTACCAAAACAGACATCAGAAGACTACAACGAACAGTCAGGACTGCTGAGAGGATCATCGGTGCCCCTCTGCCCAGTCTCCAAGAACTTTACACCTCCAGAGTGAGGAAAAGGGCTAAGAAAGTCACTCTGGACCCCTCGCACCCAGCTCACTCTCTCTTTGTACTGTTGCCCTCTGGCCGGCGCTACAGATCACTGAGCACCAAAACAGCCAGACACAAGAATAGTTTTTTCCCCAGGCCGTATCCCACCTGAACAACACATAACACACCCCGGTACTGTACATCTGTAAATAACTCATCAAACCTTCATCTGTACATAGGACACATGCACATTCACAGTTCTGTCTATGGACATTTTTCTTTTCTGTATATTTTTATTTTTTAGTACTATTGTTATTCTTAATTATTGTCTATTCTCTTCATTATTAGTGTTCTTTATTACCTTAATTATATGTTGTCTGCACTATGTTTGTACTTTCTGTACCGGAAGCTCCTAACACCAAGACAAATTCCTTGTGTGTGCAAACACACTTGGCAATAAAGCTCTTTCTGATTCTGATAGAAGAGACACTTTTCATTTTGTTGTAAAAAGCTTAACATGTGAAATGATTCTTGGCTATTTAGAGTGTGATAAATCTCAATTATTTCTCTGGTAGTCCATTATCTGTACCCTGGCTTTTGTGGAAAATATGTCAGTCATGGCTGAGGCTGAGGAGAAATTTCTGAGAGGACCTGACATTTACATAAAGTACAGTAAGGATACTATAAAGGAAAACATCCTACCATTATTCACAAATAACATTTTTTTCTACAACTATCCAACATTTGCTTTTTTATCAGGGTGCAGGAGCATTTTGACAAGAGGACTGAACAACAATTAAAGAAGAGCAGCAAGAGAGTCATCCTAGTTCATGTTGTCGATTAATAATATTTTGTACACAAAGTTGTCTTTCTCTTCTCAGATGGCTTAATGGCCCTTGGCATTTTAGAAAGGGGTGAATTGTGTTTGTCTTCATAAAATGCTATGTAGGACACTGTTCTGTAGCTGTATGAAAACAAATAGTAAATACTAAAGCAAAAATAAATGTTTCATTGATGGTCCATATAATTACACTGTAAATCTGATGGGCTAAATATGGATAATATCTGAATGTAACTTTATATAGAAATTCACAACAACATATGACACCCAAACTCCTGTATATGAAAACCTACAGTGAATATTATTAGGCTGCAGTAGATCATGTATCGTTACATTGTCTATTTGATCCAAATATGTGTAGGCCCTATTATTAATTATAAATTCGCTAATGTAATGTGTAATGTAATAAATGTCTATTATTTATTTTTCAAAAACACATTCAATTGCAATTCAGTTGTCTCCTATACTATATGTAGACCAACAGTGAATATCTACAGATATTTAATCCGTAGTGCAGATCATCTGATATATTGTAATGTTTATATTTAAATTCACACACACACACACACACACACACACACACACACACAAATCGCCATATTTTCTCCTTATACTTGACGCATCAGGAACAACGGGCGTAAAACTGCCTGCTCCAGTACAGCAGCATCCCCGTATAGAAAAAGAAAGGGTAACATTGTAGAATAAAAATGTAATAATAAGTTTAAAAATAAGACAAGTAGGCTATGTTTGATTGTGATTATGACTTGATTCTTGTAAGTGCGGTGCGTCACAGAAACTGCTCGCGCGAGGTTGTAAACTGTATATAAACGCTATTTTTTTTGTAAAAGATCATAGACGCTACTGTTTCTTCTTATTCTTTTTGTATACGTCAACCCCACAACATCCACGAATTCAGATGACGCCAGATCACTCCGTGAACGAAGTGAAAGCGAAACTAAGGCACCAGGATCCGTCGAGGAATATAAACAACTCCGACCGAGTGAGTATCACGAACTGCACTTTTCATTTAATATACAACAAGTAAAATGAATGCAGAATTACATTTATTTGCTATAGCCTAATACCGATCGCTTATTCTCTCGTGACGGCCCTCGAAAACAGAATAAACAGAATTAAAGCACAAACGAAGTAGGAAGTGCATAGCTTAAATTCATTTTTCTCAGTTCACTTATTTGCATTTAATGTTTACATATGCAAAATTATGTTTTGCATTTTGCATATGCAATTACTGTGCAAAAGTCTTAAGCCACTATTATTTTCACCAACAAAAAATGGCTTTAAGTCAGTTAGCCTATTTCTATCTTTTGCTGTGTGTGAGCATGGGCGGCGCTAGGGAGGGGCTAGCAGGTGCTCCAGCACCCCCAAGAAAAACCAAAGCACCCCCATAACACCCCCATAAAAAAAACATTTGACTCATTAAACACATGCATAAATACTGCAATGCAATAAGGTGATTTGCAGTCGCACGTAATGTCAGCATTTTATTTAAAAAATGGATCGGTTCCTTGTACCAAGTACTATTGGCCTGCCACCAACTAAAGATTTTTCTAGTCAACTATTCGCACGTTTATATTAAATTGATAGTATAATAACCATTTAGGCTATTCTATGCCTATTATTTACGCATTTAGGCGTATTATTCCGCGCTCAAACGCACGCATAACGCTTGCCGCAAAGCACCGGCTAAAGTAATGATTATGAATGCATCGGGGAAAAATACATTTTAATTATTTATTAATAAACTAGTGCTTTCTCAGACTCAACATCTCCACAGTGGACGTGCCTTTAATAGAGAAATGCACCTATACGGACTACATAATCAGAGAAGATTTGTTTTTTTATTTTAATTGGTTTTCAAGCTTTCTGCAGATTTATTTCTTATGTCTGTGAGCTGGTTCATTGTTGTGACACACTCCATTCACGGAGACTGCATGATACGACAGAAAGCACATCCAAAAATGACGGGAGTATAAGCTCTTTCCGCAGGAAAAAAATAAAATAAAAAAATAATTGCGTGCGCGCCCCCATGCAGATAGGCTAAGAGCAATAATACTCCCACATTCCTCATAAACATTTGAAATGCGCCTATATAGTGATTTTATTATTCATATAAAAATAATAATAATAATAACAACCTGTTTTGGTCATATTTACTATTAATTGCCCAGCTCCCCTGTCATTGATCTAGCACCCCCTCAGCACCTGCGTTCAACATTCTCTGGCGCCACCCCTGTGTGTGAGTAAGAAACATCAGTTTACATTTACATTACATTTACATTGTCATTTAGCAGACACTTTTATCCAAAGCGACTTACAAATGAGGATAATAGAAGCAATCAAAATCAACAAAAGAGCAATGATATGCAAAAGATGTGATAAGTCTCAGTTAGCCTAACACAGTACACGTAGCAAGGATTTTTTTTTGTAATTCTATAATAAATATAAAGAAAACCGATAGAATAGAAAATAATAGAGCAAGCTAGTGTTAGAGGCCTTTTTTGCTTTTGTTAATTGAATAATAAATAAAAAGAAAACAAATAGATAGAATACAAAAAGATTAGAAAAGCTAGTGTTAGTTGTTTTTTTTATGGTAAGAAAACAAGCAGTTAGTAAATGAATGCAAGTCTAAAAGGGGCAATTTTTTTTTTAAAGAATATAATTAGAATAGAGTGCTAGAGTTAGAGGGTCAAATAAAGATAGAAGAGGTGTGTTTTAGCCGATTCTTGAAGAAAGCTACCCAGATAGCATGTGGATGTGGGCCACTTAAGGCAATGATACGGCACAGCTGGCCTTCTTATGGCCCGTACAAAATGGATGTAAGCCTGAAGTGGCCCAAATGTATCATAATAACACGTGGGACTCTATAGGCAAAGATGCGGTGTTCACAGCCATGTGTAATCTGAATGTGACCCTAAAGTGGCCCATGTGGTAAATAGTGAATATGGCCCAAATAGTGGCAACCAAATGTGGTCCACCTTTGGCAAAAATGTGGCACAATCGACAAAGGCTAATCAGGGTATAAAGCAAATGTGATCCACATATGTTTCAACAAATGTGGCCCAGGTATATTAAAACATATCTGGGCCAGTTTTAGCAAAGATATGGCACAGCGAACACTGGCTAATGTGGCTGTGAGCCTAAAGTGGCCCGCATATGACAGCACAAATGTGGACCAGTTATCCTAAACCGTATCTGGGCCAGTTTTGGCAAAAATATGGCACAGTGAGCACTGGCTAATGTGGCTGTGAGCCTAAAGTGGCCCGCATATGACAGCACAAATGTGGACCAGTTATCCTAAACCGTATCTGGGCCAGTTTTGGCAAAGATATGGCACAGTGAGCACTGGCTAATGTGGCTGTGAGCCTAAAGTGGCCCGCATATGACAGCACAAATGTGGACCAGTTATCCTAAACTGTATCTGGGCCAGTTTTGGCAAAGATATGGCACAGTGAGCACTGGCTAATGTGGCTGTGAGCCTAAAGTGGCCCGCATATGATAGCACAAATGTGGACCAGTTATCCTAAACCGTATCTGGGCCAGTTTTGGCAAAGATATGGCACAGTGAGCACTGGCTAATGTGGCTGTGAGCCTAAAGTGGCCCGCATATAAAATGACAAATATTGCCCAAATAATTACAATTTGGGCCACTTTTGGCAAATATACGGCACAGTCATCATTGGCTAATCAGTGTATAAGCCTAACTTGTCATCATTTGACATGGCAAATATGCCCCATATATTATAAAACAGATGAGGGCCACTTCTGGTTTGGATGCTGCACTTGACACTGGCTAATTGAAATGGAAGTTTGAAATTGTAAATATGGCCTAATAGAATGTGGCTACTTTTAGTAGAATGCAACACAGTTAACTGATGCAGGATTATCTGGATATGAGTCTTAAGAGAGCTACATACGCAGCAAATTATTTTTTGAAACATATTTAAATGGCAGTTTTTTATATGTGTACTGTGCAGCATAAAAACAGAAGTGCACTGTAATGATAGCTCTTACTGTCAAGGTTTCTGTTAATTTGGACTTTGTTTTCTTTCTGCACCGTTTCCCTTGTTGTGTTGATTGTATTATTCTGTTTAGGTGTGCCTAGTAGTCAATTATCCTTGTTTGGTATGAGTACTTAAGTTCCTGTATTTTCACTTTGAGTTTGTCTGGTCTTACATCTACATGTCTTAAATGTTGCTGTTCTACATTGTGTTTGGATTTACCCTTGTTGGATTAAAGATTTATGATATGTAACCTTTCGTCTTCGTCGTGCGCTCTTTAACACAGCGTAGCAGTGACACTTACAGACTTACTGTTTAAGTAGAGTCTGAGTGAGAAGCATTTAGGTTCAAACTTGTGATGGACTTATTTTAAAGTATTGGAATAAGGCTTTAAATATTTATCTGTGAAATTTGAATTGCTGCTTGTGCAAAACCTGGGTCAGGATGTTTTTACCAAGTAGGACACATTTCTGGAACTTATTTGAACATTTAGGGTGGACGTTTTTAAATTTCTCTTTACAATATGTTGAATATTTTCAGAAAACACAACATCTCCTTTCACTGTTATGCTGATGATCTACAAATTTACTTGCCTTTGACTAAGAAAACAAATTTAGCCTTTGATACCCTTACTGCTTGTCTTGCTGATGTCAAATCATGGCTTTCTAAAAACGTTCTGTTCTTGAACCCAGGTAAAACAGAAGTTATTGTTTTCAGTCCATCTGAACATGGGGCAAGTATTCAATCCAACCTCGGAAACTTAAATTCCTTTATCTCTCCCCACGTTCAGAATCTGGGTGTGGTTTTTGATAATTGCTTAAAATTTGATAAACAAATTAGTGCTGTAGTAGGTTCTAGTTTTTTCCATCTTCGTTCTCTTTCTAAAATCAAGCCATTTCTCTCAAAAAGCTCTCTAGAGGTTGCTATCCATGCCTTTATTACAACTCGGCTGGATTATTGCAACACCCTCTACTTTGGTATATCAAAGTCTCAAATCCACAAGTAGTCCAAAATTCAGCAGCTAGATTCTTGAAGGGGTGTAAAAAGTTTGATCATGCTTCTCCCCTCTTGCGATCATTGCATTGGCTGCCAGTACACTATCGCATTGAGTTTAAAATCTTGCTACTTGTCTATAAATCACTTAACAATCAAGCACCGTCCTATTTGTCTGATTTACTCCACCCCTACACTCCAGAGAGGGAACTAAGATCAGAGGGCAAACTTCTCCTCCAGACCCCTAGAACTCGCTTAAAAACCAGGGGATCTAGAGCATTTGAAGTGGCTGGCCCCTCCCTCTGGAACAACTTACCAGTTCACATGAGAATGGCTTCCACTTTATGAGTTCAAGTCATATCTTAAAACGCATCTTTTCTCTCTGGCGTTTAACATGCAGTAATGTGTGCTTTTGAATGGTTTTAATCTGGTTTGGTTGTTGTATTGGGTCCCTTAATGGTTTTAATTTGTTTACTAATTTTCTCTTGATCATATTTATATTTACATTTATGCATTTAGCAGACACTTTTATCCAAAGCGACTTACAGTGCATTCAGGCTATACATTTTTTATCAGTATGTGTGTTCCCTGGGAATTGAACCCACAACCTTTTGCGCTGCTAACGCAATGCTCTACCACTGAGCCACAGAAACACTGTGTATAATCATATATTATTGTTTGTTGTGCAGCACTTTGGTCGGCCTTGTCTCGTGCTTAAATGTGCTCTAGAAATAAAACTGAACTTGAACTTGAATATTGTTAATGCATAATTCACTTAAGGCTTAGTGTGGCCCAAATAATGTATATTTATGGTATATTTGGTTCATTATTAGCTAAAATGTGGCTGTGCAGTGGCCTGCTTGTGGACCAAAATGCCACCATTCCATGCAGCATGTGGGCCACATGAGGAATGTGAGGAAGACCAGGGTTTGAATAAAAATCAACTGTGGCCCACATTAGGGCCAGTTTTGGTTTATTTGGTTGGCTTACATGCAGCAAAATGCTAAGGTTTACTTGAGGCCCAAATATGGCAAACAGGACCGGACCACCCAAATGCCATCATTCTGCAGTATATGGGCCAGAGCAAGGTGTTGGATCTGGGCCAGAATTAAAATCAATGTGGCACAGATTTGGGCCAGTTCTGCTTTATTTGGTTTATTCATGGCTGACATTGGGCCTTCCTTTGGCTTACTTGTGGCCCAAATTTGGCAAAGAGGAGCGGACTGCCCAAGTTCCATCATTCCACACGGTATGTGGGCCAGATGAAAGTGTCAGGTGTGGGCCTGATCTGGGCCTCAGGAATTTTACTATCTGGGTAAGGACTCAGCTGCTGGGATTGAGTTGGGCAGATCATTCCACTAGGAGGGAACATTTAATTTAAAAGTCAGTGAAAGATTTTGTGCCTCTGTGGGATGAACAATAAAGTGACGTTCACTTGCAGAACGCAAGCTTCTAGAGGCACATAAGTCTGAAGTAATGAATTTAGGTAAAGGGGTGGTTTTGTAGGCAAACATTAATGCCTTGAATTTTATGCGAGCAGCTATTGGTAGCCAGTGCAAATTGATGAACAGAGGTGTGATGTGCATTCTTTTCTCCATTAGTTTACATTTCCAAACCATTATTTTACCATTAATTGTAATAATCCAGTGAGATTTTAGTACTCCACACAGAGATCTGATCTGATCATCATCAGTCTGTCTGGAATGACATGAAGAAACAGAACAAACTGAGACAGACTAAATCCAGAAGAACTGTGTCTCCAAGATGCTTCAAGAAACCTCCTGCAAAGCTACAGTGCTGTTAAAAGTTTTAGGCACTTGTGTAAAAATGCTGTAAAATGAAGATGCTGTCAAAAATAATGTCATAAATAGAGTTTCTTTATCAATGAACTTCTATTAAGTAAATTAAATCAACATTTGGTGAGAGCATCCTTTGTGTTTAAAGCAGCTTTTGTCCTCGGTGCTCTTGAGCAGAGTTTCTCAGGAGCTTTGCAGGAGGTTTCTTGAAGCGTCTTGGAGACACAGTTCTTCTGGATTTAGTCTCAGTTTGTTCTGTTTCTTCATGTGACTCCAGACAGACTGATGATGATCAGATCAGATCTCCCAAAATCTCACTGGATTATTACAATTAATGGCAAAATGAATGTTTGGAAATGTAAATTGATATTTCCTACTGACACATTACAGCAAAAGATAGAAAAAACTGACCATCAGATAAGAATGTCATTTTCTTGGCAAACTAAACTTGCCTTAAAATAAAATGGTAGCATATTTATCACATTTCCATTTTTAATATAGCCTCATCTGGCCACGGCAAATATAAGTGAATAAAATCATTATATTTGGGAACTGAATCTGCTGATGTAATCATAAGTAACCCAACATATGACTGGTGAGTCTGTGCTGTTTTGTTATTGTCAGGCTCCATTAGGCAGTAGAGGAACTACACTGAAAAATCAAACTGCTTCATCAGCATCTGTTGGTTCCATGAAGAACCTTTAACATCCGTGAAATCTTTCCACTAAATGTTCTGTATAGTGGGAAAAGGTTGTTAATGCTAAGAAAAACATTGTTCTTTTAAGAACTGATCACTGAAGGTTCTTTGTGGAAACAACATGGTTAATCTATGGCGTTGTTGAGTGAAGAAACGAGACAAAGAGGTGCGGATCCATCTGTAGGCATAGTCACCACAGGCAGGGTCATAAACACCAGCAAACAACAGCATCCGAGGCAAAACAGAAGGGTAATCCACTAAACAGGCAAAGGTCAGGACAGGCAGCAAACAATCATAGAAAACCATGTTAACAGTCCAAGATTAAACAGCAAGGCAATGCAAGGCAAAATGCTTGGTAGACTCCGCAGTGCAAAACAATAGTTTGTGTGCCATTCTTATAGTCCTCCTAATGACAGACAGCAGTGAACTGATGACCAGTTCTGAGGAGACCAGGCAAAGGATTATGGGAAATTGTGTCCGGGGTAGAGTGGCAAGAGTCTGGGGTGGAGTGCCCTCTGGTGACTATCAAGGGCACTTCAGCTGATAACAGGCATCGATGTTGGAAACCCACTTTTATTTTGAATATTATGCCTGTCAAACAGACTTATTTTTTGTTTGTGAAATTAATCATTTCTAGATCACACACATAACTCACATGAGCTAGTATTCATTCACAGTTTGTTCACAGGTGTGCAGAGCGGTCTAGATGATGCCATGGACTCCAGAAAGAGGTGAGAACAAAAATGAATGATAAATGAATGCCTACAGTAGCTATACATGATCAATTAATATTTATGCTCTGACTTTAAACTTACGTTTGCTATTAACAGCATGAATAACTTTACTATCGAAACAAGATAGTAAGGTGCTGTAAATGATTCTTCTCCATCATCTGTGTGAGTTCATGACTTTATAAAGCAGAAACAGATATTTCAGTGGCGGATTGGCAGACGTTCTGGAATGGCTAACATCAACTTTAATATTGTATTAATTTTCAAATAATCATTTATATGAACATTACCGTGTCTATGCTGGACATGAGTGTGTGCCAGAGCAAAACTAGATTGCTTCATACTAAACAAAGCTGTCTACACTCAATACATATTTATTTTGACGTGCTTTGGTCAGTTTTTGTTACTTTTCCCATCAGTTTAAAATAAAACAAAAATTATACCTCTCAGCTGAATATTTCATTACCTCTGGACCATCACATCCAAGCCAGTTTGTTATGTTTCTGGTATCTAGTAACATCTAATACTATTTTTATGAAATGCTTAAAAATTATGAATGCCAAGTTTATTTTTTATGCCAGTAGATTTGGAGACATTGTAGTTTCACTGGATGAATCTAAGAAAACTTCTTAAAATTTCATAATTTTTCCCATCTCCCCTTACAAATTTTGGCCAATATTTACCAAATATATTTTGAGGAAAGAATTAAATGAAATATTTTAATGAATTGAAAATAATTATAATTAAAACAAAGTGCATATTAAAGTTCAACTGCTGTTGTTTGTCTGGATGTTTTCTTAAAGGAGATCCATGTCTCCTGCTCCAGAGTCCAGCGGTGTGTCTATGAGGAGCGACGCGTCAATGGATCCTCCAGCTAATTTCAGTTCGGGAGACTCTTCTGCTAAACGGAGGTGAGGAATGGCTTCTGCTTCCAAACCATAGTGTAATGAACTCACATTACATAGTTGAGTAGTTAAATGAAAATTTTGTCATTAATCACTTACCCCCATGTCATTTCAAACCCATAAAAGCTTAGTTCGTCTTCAGAACACAATTTAAGATATTTTGGATGAAAACCGGGAGGCTTGTGACTGTCCCATTGACCGCCAAGTAAATTACACTGTCAAGGCCCAGAAAAGTATGAAAGGCATCATCAGAATAGTCCATCTGCCATCAGTGGTTCAACCTGAACTTTATGAAGCAACGACCGACGAGAATACTTTGTTTGAGAGAATACGTTGTTTTTCTTGTCTGCGGGTTGAAGCGACCCCAATAATGTGATATTTAGCCCCTGTAATGCGAATTTTACCAGGGGAACCCCGCCAAAAATGCTCTTGGATGTGAGCTGCGCAATCTCCGATGTGTGTGTGTGTGTGTGTGTGTCAGTAAGCAGCGCATTAATATAGAAGCATCGACAAGCAAATCAACAAAATACAACTTCAAACTCAACTTAGCCTATATACAGTATCGCACAGAAGTGAGTACACTGAATGCCAACATGTACTGTGACATACTGAAGCAGAGCATGATCCCCTCCCTTCAGAAACTGGGCCGCAGGGCAGTATTCCAACATGATAACGACCCCAAACACACCTCCAAGAAAATCACTGCCTTGCCAAGCATGTCTCCAGACCTAAACCCTATTGAGCATCTGTGGGGCATCCTCAAACGGAAGGTGGAGGAGCGCAAGGTCTCTAACATCCTCCAGTGACTCCAGTGGCAACCTGTGAAGCTCTGGTGAACTCCATGCCCAAGAGGGTTAAGGCAGTGCTGGAAAATAATGGTGGCCACACAAAATATTCACACTTTGGGCCCAATTTGGACATTTTCACTTAGGGGTGTACTCACTTTTGTGGCCAGCGGTTTAGACATTAATGGCTGTGTTGAGTTATTTTGAGGGGACAGCAAATTTACACTGTTATACAAGCTGTACACTCACTACTTTACATTGTAGCAAAGTGTCATTTCTTCAGTGTTGTCACATGAAAAGATATAATAAAATATTTACAAAAATGTGAGGGGTGTACTCACTTCTGTGAGATACTGTATAAATCATAGAACTTTTATTAACAAAACGAATCAAAATACACTATTCTATAGGTTATGCCTAATATAAAATAACAAATAACTTACACAAAGTTTAAATAGCCTAGGTAGGCCTATACAAAACGGAAAATCAGCAAACACTGTGGAACCAATTAAATAAGAAACGAATGTTTAAAAAAACGTCCAAAATCACCTTAGATAAATGGCAAAAGTCAACAGGCTTTTCAAAATGCAAAATATTGCCAAACGTGCGCTTTTGCATTTAGTTTTGAAACTAAATCTTCCGCTATCATCTTGTCTGTCTCACCCCACTCTTCTTGTTAGTCAGCTCGACTCACTCTCCTCATGTGAATGAAATCTAATCTATGATGCGACTGTCGTTCGGCACGCTGTATTGAGCTGCCGCGTTCAGTTTTTAATTGTAGTGTCTATTCTCTAACTGAACTAAATGACCGCCAACACCGTCTATCGCAGCAAGCCTAACCTGAACCCTATAGAAAATGAGTGGCTGAACTGAAGAGAAGAAGCTGTGAATCTGAAGGATCTGGAGAGATTCTGGATGAAGAAATGGTCTCTGATCTCTTGCCAGGTGTTCTCCAAACTCATCAGGCTTTATAGGAGAAAATTCAGAGCTGTTATTTTGGGAAAAGAACGTTGCAATAATTGAGTGCCAATAATTGTGGCTAACGTGAACTAGAGAAAGCATTTATTTCACAATGAGACCCCCCCCCCACTTTCAATTGTTTTACTTCAATGAAAGGTTAGAATTTTGTAATGTTTTTGAATGAAAGATCAAAAGGATAAACAATGCAGATTTATTTTCACAGCCACCTTTGCTCATATTTACCAAGGGTGCCAATATTAGTGGGCGGCACTGTATATATATATATGAAACGTCAAAACGAAACACTTGTGCTATATTTTTATGGTGAAAAGTTTCTTCCAGAACTTTTTTCTTCTCTCATTTCTTACCACAAATACCTTAATAACAACTAACTTGATAAGTAGTCAACTAGCAGAAATGACTAGTCATACAAAACCCCCTTATGACAGTAACATTTGCTTACATTCAGTCACACAGGTACTTTCATATAAAAGTGACTTACAAATGAGAAAGATCCCATGCAATTCAACATCAAAAGATCTAAAAGAACATCATGATAAAGTAATGGCATAAATACTTCAAATGAGATGCAGCAACTTTCATTTGTTTTATTAATTGCAGCTTTGCAACAGAGACAACAGCACTGTCATTCATCTCATGGTATTTGCTCAGATTATACCTTTCCTATCTCTCCTCATGGCTTCTCTTGTAGGAAAATTTCAAACATGAGATCCGTGTCTCCTGCTCCAGAGTCCAGCTGTGTGTCTATGAGGAGCGACGCGTCAGTGGATCCTCCAGCTAATTTCAGTTCAGGAGACTCTTCTGCTAAACGGAGGTGAGGAACAGCTCATGGATGAAGCACATTAATTATCAGCTTTATCCTATTGGATAATTGGCAAGATTTTGTACTGTGTTTGATATTGAGAAATGGACACAATCATGCGTGTATTTACTGTCACTGAATAACTATTTGCATGTTCAGCTACAGTAATGAACAGGAAGAATCAAAGTCTTTGAATGGCAAGATGCTGCCAGATGCCATCTTCAAGGTAAGTTTTATTAAGTTTTTGGTCATAAACTAGAGGAATTCTATAATCTATAATCAGGGATGCACATAAGTGGTGTGCATCGAAAATAAAAAATGCACTGGGTAAATAAGTTCAGACCACTCATTTGTGTATCGACATGTTTGACAGCTGTTAATGCACAATCACGGTTTTAGATCGACTAACTAATAATGTACAAGATTTATGTTCAAACGTAAAGCATAAATCTTGTCAGTACTGATAGCCTTGTGGGCAGCGCCGTTGTTCTACAGGTGTCCAGAGTTTGAATCCCAGCTCGAGGACCTTTCCCGATCCCGCCTCCCCTCTCTCTCCCAATTTGCTTCCTATCAACTCTAAAACTCTCCTATAACAATAAAAGGCAAAAATGCCAAAAATAAATCTAGGCTACAGTGCATGCTTCCAGTTTCAGAGCAAAATGCAAAACTGACATGTCATTCACTGATGAGTTTCACTCGGCAGCACTAAAACCAGCAGTGCATAAACTTGCCAAAATACTTACTTTCCCAGCAAAATAAAATCTTGATGATTTTAGGTATGAAAATGTTTAAAAATTCTGTTTTATGAACAAAATTCAGGAGGAGCACGTTAATATAATTAACCTAATTAATACGAAAGGAGCACATTCAGTAATCAACTCAATTAACAAGATAAGAGGTATATATTGGTATATCTGGTTTCATACTGCATCACAGCACAGAGACAGCGCTCATAAAGATAATAAATGATATTTGCTTAAATTCTGATTCTGGTACTACTAGATCTCAGTGCTGTGTTTGACACTGTCGATCATAACATACTTCTAGAGAGACTGGAAAACTGGGTCAGGCTTTCTGGGGTGGTCCTCAAATGGTTCAGGTCATACTTAGAAGGGAGAGGTTATGGGAGTATAGGAGAGCATAAGTCTAAGTGGACGTCCATGACATGCAGAGTCCCACAAGGCTCAATTCTTGCACCGCTCTTGTTTAGCCTGTATATGCTCCCACAAAGTCAAATAATGAGAAAGAACCAAATTGCCTATCACAGCTATGCAGATAATACCCAGGTTTACCTAGCCTTATCGGCAAATGGCTAAAGCCCCATTGACTCCCTCTGCCAATGCATTGATGAAATTAACAGTTGGATGTGCCAGAACTTTCTTCAGTTAAACAAGGAGAAAACTGAAGTCATTGCATTTGGAAACAAAGATGAATTTCTCAAGGTGAATGCATACCTTGACTCTAGGGGTCAAACAACTAAAAATCAAGTCAGAAATCTTGGAGTGATTCTGGAGACAGACCTTAGTTTCAGTAGTCATGTCAAAGCAGTAACTAAATCAGCATACTATCATCTCAAAAACTTAGCAAGAATTAGATGTTTTGTTTCCAGTCACGACTTGGAGAAACTTGTTCATGCCTTTATCACCACCTCTCATCTTTACTTTCACTCCTTCCCGTGTCTGAATCCATTCGCCAAATAGACTGCAGAGATTTGACAGTTACATTAGAAATCCAAAACCCACATGCATCATGTTTGTTGTCTTTTCCTGAGTTTTCCATTGCGTTACTGAAATTACCTGTTCAGCCTTCCCCTATAGGCAGTACAAACTAAATAATTATTTGGCGCTAATAGCAAAAGCTGGCCGCACACTATAGGATTTTAAGGCCTATTTTAAGCCTGATTTGCACCCCCGAGCGATCGGGAGGTGTGGCCCGATTCGCGGCTTGTTGCAAGCGATTTTTTTGTCCCAAAAATACTCTATTGTGTGGTGTCATTACGATTATTTAACTGATCCCAATTGAGACGGGGCGTCCCCGAACTCAAATTGTAAATATCAAACATGTTTGATATTTACGACTCTTGATCGGGCTGCCTCTGACGTGATACCCACGATAGCCAATGAGAGCAAGCAAGCGTCACTTACCGGATGTTGCATGCTTCTATGGCTGAAACCTGGCAGCCACAAACATGCCACAAAAGCAGAGTACATCACCCATATAACAACCTTAACAGCCTGAAGCTGAACACACTCAAAACAGTGGAGATTATCATGGACTTCAGGAGAAACCCCCCTGCACTCCCTCCACTCACCATCATCAACAGCACTGTGGCTGCAGTGGAGTCATTCAGATTCCTGGGCAGCACCATCTCTCAGGACCTGAAGTGGGACATTCACATAAACTTTATTGTCAAAAACGCCCAACAAAGGTTGTACTTCTTTCGCCAGCTGAGGAAGTTCAACCTGCCACAGGAGCTGCTGAAACAGTTCTACTCCGCCATCATTGAATCCGTCCTCTGCACTTCAATAACTGTCTGGTTCAGCTCAGCTACAAAATCTGACCACAGAAGGCTACAGTCCGGACTGCTGAGCGAATCATTGGTACAACCCTCCCCACTCTCCAAGAACTGTACTCATCCAGAGTGAGCAAAAGGGCTGGCAAAATCACTCTGGACCCCTCACATCCAGCACACTCCCTCTTTGAACTGTTGCCGTCTGGTCGATGCTACAGAGCACCAGAACGGCCAGGCACATGAACAGTTTCTTCCCTCAGGCAATCCATCTCATGAACACTTGAACACTTAACAATAAACATGAAACACACTACCCTATCATACATTTATTTATGTAACACACATACTTATTACATTTCAAATTTGCACCTAACATACCTGTACATACTAAATTGTCTATTTTGTATATTGTGTTTGTGCTATTTTGCACATTGTCTATTTTGTATATTTGTATATTATTATCTTTATTATCTGTGTCTTGTCTTGTCACTGTCATTCTGTCACCAAAACAAATTCCTCGTATGTGTAAACATACCTGGCATTAAAGCTAATTCTGATTCTGATTCTGATATTCTTTATTTTATAAAACTTCGGTTAAGATTTGAAAATCGTCTAGTGTGCGGCCAGCTTAAGCTTGCATTGTCCTATGGAGGAGGGCACTTCTACACTTACCACAAGTTCTTCTCTGCAAAATGCGCAGTATGGGTCTCTAAAAGAAACCAATGTCCCTGATTTTCACAGCAGAGTGTTCCTAGGCTGCAGAAATATTTAATGCGTGATCTGCAGGTCAGTAGCACAGTCCACCATGTCACATCCCACAAATTAACCCCTCTATTCCCCCCTGCCCAGTCACAATCTGTAACGATTTAGTCCACTGAAGGCAAGTTGTGGATGAACCCATGTGCAGTTTACTGAAACTTAGTAAAATCCAAAATCCAAACAAAGATTTGCCTTGAACATGAACAGACTTTGCATAAACAAAAACACAAACTCACCAACAGCAGGTTACACAGTTCAAAGCTAGACAAGAGAACAAAGGCAAGATGAGGGCTACTTACTTTGTACTCATAGAAATTACTAAAGTAGTCAAACCTGTTCATTAGAAGGGGGCGACCCAATACTTTTGGCAATATAGTGTATCTAACTCATTAATTCATATAAAATAGTAAAAAAAAAAAAAAAAGAAAGTAAATATTAGCATTGCACTTTTTAAGTGTACTTTAAAATAATAGTATTTTTTATGTAATACTCATTTTTTACAGAGTTTACAAATGCATTTTTACCAGCTTGTTATTAGACTCATCTAGTGTATATAAACTCATAACCATTTACATTTACATTTATGCATTTAGCAGACGCTTTTATCCAAAGCGACTTACATTGCATTCAAGTTACAGTTTTACATTTTATCAGCTCTTGCTTTCCCTGGGAATCGAACCCATGATCTTGGCGTTGCTAGCGCCATGCTCTACCATTTGAGCTACAGGAAAGCCACATCATAAACATCATCCACAAGAGTCAGTTCCCGTCAGTATCTCTTAGCAGGAGTTGTGTGTTATAGCGACATAAGTGTACTAAAATTTCTCTGCATTGTTCTCTTCACTCTCTGATGGAAGTTGGGCATATGAATGTTCACTGTGATTAAACACTGATTTCAGGAGCTCGAGGACACAAGCATCTCTTTGATGAAGAAAGAGCTGGGAAGATTCAAGAAACTGCTGAACCCAGATTACCCACCTTGCTCTGTGAGAGAGGAGGAGGAGGAGGATGAAGGGCAGAGCCGAGTGAGCGAGGCAGTTCTGAAGATTATGCTTCATGTCCTGCAGAAAATGAACCAGCCAGACCTCACTAACACACTACAAACCAGTAAGAGCCAGATTTCAAACTCTAGCATCCTTGCTGCTCATTTGTGGTGAGCATTATTTGTTGATTCGTTAATTTCGATTGTGTCTGTTACTTGATTATGCATGCAATTTGCTTTGTTGTTTTTCTATTTAATACTTAAAGGGTTAGTTCACCCAAAAATGAAAATTCTGTCATTGATTACTCACTCTCATGTCGTTCCAAACCTGTAAGACCTTCGTTCATCTTTGGAACACATAAAAATTACGGTTGAACCCCTGATGTCACATGGACTATTTTACCGATGTCCTTACTACATTTCTGTGCGTTGATCATGGTAATATCATTGCTGTCTATAGAGGGTCAGAGAGCTCTCAGATTTCATCAAAAAATATCTTAAGTTGTGTTCCGAAGATGAACAAAGGTCTTACGGATTTGGAACGACATGAGGGTGAGTAATTAATGACATAATTTTAATTTTTGGGTGAACTATCCCTTTAATGGTCCAGTGATGTCTGCTTACAGCAATTTCAGATTTCAACTAAAATTGGATATTACAGTTTGTAGACAAACTTTGATGTTGGCTTGAGAAATCCTAGCCTGAAAGTTTAATTCTGTCAGGACCACTATAGTCAAAGACGACTGACAATTAGCATACAGTTTGGATTGGCGGTATGGTTCTGTTCTGGGCAAGAACTCCCTGTGTATCCATGCAGAATAGCATGGATGAGCGCAGCGATAACCCCCCAGGGTAAACAGAACAGAACCAACATAAATGTAGAATGTTGCTGTGCAGCGTAAATATTGTTTCTGTTGTATATTGCAGAGCTGATCTCAGTGAGTCAACAACAACTGAAATCCAGACTGAAGCAGAAATTTCAGAAAATCAGCGAAGGAGTCTCAAATCAAGGGAACGCAACACTTTTGAACGAGATCTACACAGAGCTTTACATCACAGAGGGAGGGACTGGAGACATCAACAACGAGCATGAGGTGAGACGGATTGAGACCTCATTGTCCAGAGGTCGAGAGACTCAGGAAACACCAATCAAATGTAATAACATCTTCAGATCCTTACCTGGACAAGACAATCCCATCAGAATGGTGCTGACCAAAGGTGTTGCCGGAATAGGAAAAACCGCTTCAGTGCACAAGTTTGTTCTGGACTGGGCCGAAGGAAAAGCTAATCGGGACGTTCACTTCATCTTTCCGCTTCCTTTCAGAGACCTGAATTTGATGAAGGAGAAACAGATGAGTCTGATGGAACTTCTTTGCTGTTTTTTCACAGAGCTGAAACCTATACAATATGATGACTATAAAACCATCTTCATTTTCGATGGTCTGGATGAGTGGCGTCTTCCTCTGGATTTCCAGAACAATGAGATATTGTGGGATGTGACCAAATCGGCCTCGGTGGACGTGCTGTTGACCAACCTCATAAAGGGGAACCTCCTTCCTTCTGCTCTCATCTGGATCACCACACGACCGGCAGCAGCCAATCAGATCCCTGCAGAGTTTGTCGACCGGGTCACAGAGGTACAAGGGTTCAGAGACCCTCAGAGGGCTGAATTTTTTCGGAGAAAAATAAAAGATCACAATCTGGCCAATAGGATCGTCACACACATTCAATCATCAAGGAGCCTTCACATCATGTGCCGCATCCCAGTGTTCTGCTGGATCTCTGCCACTGTTCTTGAGAAAATGTTGGGTGAAGCAAAGAGTACAGAGATTCCCAAGACTCTCACTCAAATGTTTGCACACCTCCTGATCGTTCAGACCAAACTGAAGACCCAAAAGTATGATGGGAAATGTGAAGTAGATCTTGAGCAGGCCAGAAAGAGCATCCTCTCACTTGGGAAACTGGCTTTTCAACAACTGGAAAAAGGCAACCTGGTATTTTACGAGGAGGACTTGAAACAGTGCGACATTGATGTCCAAGAAGCATCCATGTACTCTGGAGTTTGTACCCAGATCTTTAGAGAAGAGTTTGGGCTAAAGCTGGAGAAGGTGTATAGCTTTGTGCATCTGAGTGTTCAAGAGTTTTTCGCTGCCTTGTTTAAGTTCCTTTCCTTTTCTCGGGAGAACAAGAAGTCCTCAATGACAGATTTTCTGAAGCATGAAGTGGACAGGTCCTTGCAGAGCGAGAATGGACACCTGGATCTCTTCCTTCGCTTTCTGCTGGGGCTTTTGCTGAAGTCCAATCAGAGTCTACTACGGGGATTATTCACAATGACGAGAAGCTCCCAGGATCCATGTGAAATTATTGAGTACATTAAGAGTAAAATTCGAGAGAATCCCTCTCCGGAGAAGTCCATAAATCTGTTTCACTGTCTGAATGAGCTCAATGATCAGTCTCTGGTGCAGGAGGTCCAAACGTACCTGAGCAGTAGAGGCACCCATCGCCTCTCTGGAGTCAAACTCTCTCCGGCCCAGTGGTCAGCTCTGGTGTTTGTGCTGCTGAACTCCGCGGAGGACCTGGATGAGTTTGAACTGAGGCAATATGACCTGTCGGAGGAGTGTCTGCTGAGGCTACTGCCAGTGGTCAAAGCTTCCAGAAAAGCAGAGTGAGTATATTAAATTTGCAAGCCCGTTTTAACTCCCTTTTGTATAAAGCAGGGGTCTCCATCCCTGCTCCTGGAGAGCTACCATCCTGCAGATTTCAGCTCCAACCGGATCCCACTTTTGGAGCCTTAAAAATGATTACAAAATAAATGTTTATAAGGAACCAGAATATAAAAGGATGTTGAGATATCTTTAATACTTCTTGAGTTACAGGCACACAAAATAATATTTATGGAACTCAGACATACGTTGTATGCAATTGTTTAGAGGGAAACAAGATAGAAATAAGATACATTTCTACATTATTTCTTATTTAGATGGCCTGAATGCAAAGTGACCCACATTTGGTTTTCGACCAATGTGAAAATGAGTACAATTTAACTATTTATTCTTGGAGCCATATTAAGAGCCCAGTATCCCTGGAATTGAACCACATAGGGCCTTAATTGATTATATGAAATGGTTAAGTTAGCATCCATGTAAACCCATAGTGATTGCTGTTATTGGAGATTAAGGCATATGTTTTTTCTTTGCCAGTCTGAGGGGCTGTAATCTCACAGATCAGATCTGTTCAGCCCTGGCCTCCGCTCTCAGCACGATCTCCTCCAGTTTAAGAGAGCTGGACCTCAGTGACAACAACCTCCAGGTGTCAGGAGTACAGCTTCTCTCTGCGGGACTGAAGAGTCCTCACTGTAAACTGGAGATACTGAAGTAAGTATTTTTATAAGTTGTTTTTGTTTTTTGAATCCATTAATAATTCCAATTTCACTTTTTTATTACATTGGTTTCATCTCTGTGTTTCCACAGGTTGTGTAACTGCAGTATTAGAGCGGAAAGTTGTGCTGCTCTGGTTTCTGCTCTTATATCAAACCCATCACATCTGAGAGAGCTCAGTCTGAACTCCAATAAACCAGGAAATTCAGCAGTGAAGCTTTTGTCTAATCTACTGGAAGATCCACACTGTAAACTAGAGAAAATACAGTGAGTGATATTATCAAATCTATCTTTCTGCTTCATATTTTCTTTGATATATTAAGTCAGCGTTTCCCAATTCCAGTCCTCGCGCCCCCCCGCTCTGCACATTTTGTATGTTTCTCTTATCACATGCGACATTTGTTCTATTCAACCATAAGTGCCCTGCGAAGTGGACATTACCGGATATTCCGTCATGATTCCAGTTTGAAACGAGCGTATATGTTCCATACAAAGGGCATTAAAGTGTGTGAGACGTGAATTTCAATTGTATTTATATACAGAGGTGTATTATGCACACTTCACACTTTTCTAGTAAGTTTCGTCTGTATGTGAAGATGATGCGCAGTGCAAATCCGTTAATGAATGTTCCGAAGTGAAGTAAACTTCAACAGATTGCCCCTGCTCAGGGAGTAGGGAGCAAAGCACACAGTGTAGGGATCATATTAATCTGAACATATACACGTAGCTCTCTTCTAACGAGCTGGTTATCTGAATCAGGTGTGTTAACTAAGAGAGACATGCAAAATATGCAGAGCAGGGGGACGCGAGGACTGGGAACCGCTGTATTAAGTCATTTTTTTACATTATTTTACAAATACACAAAAATCATACATGAAGTTAAACCTAATACATCTAAATTATTGTTGGTGATATTTTAAAAATAATTACATTTAATATTTCTTCTCATTTTAAGCATGAACTCACTTATTTTTTGACCAACGTAAATTAAATGTTTTGCAGATTCTACAAGATGTAAATTATGAAAACCACTCTACATTAGTCGTACATTCATGTACAATATTACTCATTCTAATGCTCACACACTTGCAGCTCATTACTCAATTTTCGCTGCTGAATGAATGTGTGATCTCCGACGAGCCCCCACTTGTTACATTCCCCTAAGCATCTAGGGGTCAGAAGGGGAAGTAACAAAGAGTAAAAAAAGTAACGAGATAATGAATAGCGAGAACACACTTCAATCCTCTGTCCCAGAGTGAAGAAGACACCAGATGGTATATGCACAAAGAGAATTAATTTTATTTACAAAACAGAAACGAATATAATATTAATGGGAGCAAAGGCTCAGGGGAGAGCAAGGCCTAAAATAACAAACAAAATTGTTCACTAACTAATTTAAGAAGGAGCTCTAACTAACCTTAAAGAAAAGAAAAGAAATATACAGCCAACTTCCCTCACCTCCCTTGCTGTACAAAAACAGAGGTAAAGAGCAGTATAAAAAGAAAAGGCACTCTCCCCCTACAGCATCCCTCTTAACAGACAGGCTAGTATTTAAAATCACTCAGAACAAAAGAGCCACAATACCTTTTGCTCAATCTCAACCTGGAACAATATCCATCAACAGTTAAGGCTGTAACTCAATTAGCCACTGCTATTACACAACTATTGTCTCTGCGTGAAAAACAAGCACAAAGTTCAGTCTGGAGCAGGGGAGAAGTGTGTCTCCCAGCAAACTCTGAACTGCCCCAATATCCTCTTGGTCTCAGGCACACTCTCACAAACGAGCTACAGGTGGTGGTGATTTGCCCTGAGAAGGAGAAGAGAGAGAGAGAGAGAGAGAGAGAGCAAAAACAAACACAGGGCATTCAACCACGCCCACACCTTTGTAAACAACAGTGAAACAAATTCAAGAACAATAATAATATTAAAAATAATAATAAATATTTGTCCTTATGGATGTAACAGTTGAGCTATATATATGTAAGCAGTGTGTTTTCTCTCTGTAGGCTGTATGACTGCAGTATTGGAGAGGAAGGTTGTGCTGCTCTTGCTTTAGCGCTGATATCAAACCCCTCTCATCTGAGAGAACTCAATCTCAACAATAATGAGCCAGGAGATTCTGGAGTAAAGCTTCTTTCTGATCTACTGAAGCATCCAAACTGCAAACTAGAGAAACTACAGTGGGTAATATTTTATCATTAGTGCTAACAAACTTAACTCATTATTTTAAACAAATATATAAAACACAGTTACGTTTATCACTTATGTTGTTTAGAATGTTGCAATGCAAAAATTGTAATGGTTTTATATACTGAAATGTATTTATTTTAATTTTGGGGTGAATTACTTTAGTCTAGACTAGCTTTGTGAGATCCACAAAGTAGTTTGTTTCAGTGTACCTAGTTTAAATTCTAGAATTAAATTTAAGCTTGAGTTGGATCACCACAGAAAACATTGTTAACAGGCAAATGTTTGTTCTTGGTGCGAATGTCCCTATTGTATTACTATTCAAAATCTTGTTCACACTGAATATTCACATGAAAGTTTGGCATCAAAAAGCCTCAAGTGTGAGGTGTTTTTCTCTCTGCAGGCTTGATGACATCAGTATTGGAGAGGAGGGTTTTGCTGTTCTGGTTTCATCTCTTATATCAAACCCATTACATCTAAGAGAACTTAATTTGAGCTGGAACAAACCCGGTGACTCAGGAGTGAAGCTTTTGTCTGACCTTCTGAAAGACTCGGACTGTAAACTGGAGAGACTACAGTAAGTGATGATTCATCTTTAGGGATGCAAAATGCATAACATCACCAACAATTACATTAAAGGTGCTATATACAATTTTTACATGTATCAAGTACAATATTGCACTGTAGGATTGAAAATATTTTGGCCATGTTTCTATATTAGCATAATACTTATATTAGCATAATACCAAATGTATCTCAATTTCATTATATATATATAGTTTTCTTGATGTGTTGCACAAGGGAGTGTGGAGTTGTGGCCGAAGTGTACATTTGTTTTTGGTGTAAGATGCGGTACTCTTGTGCAACATTTAGTTGTTGAAAAATGGTATATAACACCTTTAAAGAAATAAACATGGTGAACAAGACATAACCTCCAAAAATGGTGGCAAATTGCAGAACCTAGTTGTTCCTCAAACCAAGAGACAGACCAACAATAAGAAATATGAAATAGCATGCTATAGCTACTAGTTTTCTACAGTGGTACTTTCAGAGTTTACCTAAATCCCCCCACTTCCCCCATCTCCACCTGTCTAGATCTGCATAGGTATTTATATACAGTATGTCTGCTCATGCAGCATGTCTGTGTATCTATTGGCAGTAAGTCTGTACTATACATTAACATATACATGTACATCAACATGCTAAAACGATTCAGAGAGTTGACATGATTGAAGTTTCTGTTCTGAGGCTCCATGTTTCTGCTGGAGATCAGGGTCTGTTAGCCTGAGGTCAGTTTTAGAAAGTTTTTCCCATGTGTAAACTAGCGTTTCTAGTAGCCAATAAATATGAATGTTGGAGCAAATGTTTCTCTCAAAGTACTTTAGTAAGGCACTGTTAGTTTCAACAGCCCACATTTGTACATCATTACTTGGTTTCTCAAATCACTTATCTATTAATTTTGTTTTGTCCAACATGAAGTGCATCCGAATGTTCATTTTTTCGCCTCATCCTTATCTTCTACCTGTAGAATTTGAGTGCTGATCTGTAAGTGGCTTTCCTGTAGCTCAAATGGTAGAGCATGGCACTAGCAACGCCAAGATCATGGGTTCAATTCCCAGGGAAAGCAAGAGCTGATAAAATGTAAAAACTAACTTGTATGCAATGTAAGTCGCTTTGGATAAAAGCGTCTGCTAAATGCATAAATGTAAATGTAAATGTAAGTGTCTTTCTCTCCTCAGGTTGGAGTGCTGCAGTATTGGAGAGGAAGGTTGTGCTGCTCTGGCTTTAGCGCTGACATCAAACCCATCACATCTGAGAGAACTCAATCTGAACTACAATGAACCAGGAGACTTAGGAGTGAAACGTCTCTCTATTCTTCTGAAGGACCCACACTGTAAACTGGAGAAACTGGAGTAAGTGATGATAGTTAATCATATTACTTTTACAGTATGTATTTACTGATGCTTTTATTTAAAGTGACTTACAACATAGCAAATCATCAAAGAGCCAATAATAATTAATAACAAATATTAATATTTTTGTGCTTAGTTTAGAACCAGCATTAGCAATTTAGAATTTGTGTTGAGCAGTAAATGTCAGTCATTCTCTTCTTTGCAGGCTGGAATACTGTGGTATTGGTGAGGAAGGTTGTCCTGCTTTGGTTTCATCTCTTATATTAAACCCATCTCATCTGAGAGAGTTCAATCTGAGCTGCAACAAGCCAGGAGATTCAGGAGTGAAGCTTTTGTCTGATCTACTGAAGAACCGACACTGCAAACTGGAGAAACTAAAGTGAGTGATGTTTTAATATCATTATTTTAAGTAGGATATCTTTAATTCCAAATTTGTAACAATCATCATACATAAGGCCCATAGCACACAATATAATATAATTTCAGTGGAGTGATACTGTGGTTACTGTGCAATTTGGAAAAACAATCTAATTGTGATTATTTAAAAAAAAAGAAAAAAAAAAAGAAATCAGGTTTACTGTGCTTGTATTTAGGGTGAAATATTTGGCCAAACTTTTGTGATTATATATCAAAATGGCTATATAATAATAATAATAATAAAATATTATTATTATTATTATTATTACTTAAAAATATATATAAAATTAGTAATATATATTTTGTCCTGAATTAGTATTGTAATATTTTGATATAATTTGAGAATATTTTTATTTTACATCACATCTAAAATACCAATGGTAATATTTATGGCTGTCTTGAATCATTTTTAAATGTTAAACCATCAAACTTATAAATGCTTCTCATTACAAGTTTGGGAAGATGATTGTGGATCTCCATCACATATGTGACCCTGGACCACAAAAACAGTCATAAGGGTCCATTTTTTTAAAAAATTGAGATTTATACATCATCTGAAAAGCTGAATAAATGAGTTTTTCATTGATATATGGTTTGTTAGGATATGACAATATTTGGCCAAGATGCAACTATTTGAAAATCTAGAATCTGAGGGTGCAAAAAAAAACTCTAAATATTGAGAAAATCGCCTCTAAAGTTGTCCAAATTAAGTTCTTAGCAATGCATATTACTAATCAATAATTAAGTTTTGATATATTTATGGTAGGAAATTATTAAATATCTTCATGGAACATGATCTTTACTTAATATCCTAATAATTTTTGGCATAAAAGAAAAATGGATAACT
This sequence comes from Schizothorax lantsangensis, assembly GCA_027422415.1. Lineage (NCBI taxonomy): Eukaryota > Metazoa > Chordata > Actinopteri > Cypriniformes > Cyprinidae > Schizothorax > Schizothorax lantsangensis. Next base: position 27,706,697 of record CM049862.1, read on the forward strand.
TTGACCCATACAATGTACAGGTGCATCTCAATAAATTAGAATGTCGTGGAAAAGTTCATTTATTTCAGTAATTCAACTCAAATTGTGAAACTCGTGTATTAAATAAATTCAATGCACACAGACTGAAGTAGTTTAAGTCTTTGGTTCTTTTAATTGTGATGATTTAGGCTCACATTTAACAAAAACCCACCAATTCACAAATTAATCTCAACAAATTAGAATACTTCATAAGACCAATAAAAAAAACATTTTTAGTGAATTAAATTCATAGATTCTCTATGGGGTTCAGGTCAGGCGAGTTTGCTGGCCAATCAAGCACAGTAACACCATGGTCATTGAACCAGCTTTTGGTACCTTTGGCAGTGTGGGCAGGTGCCAAGTCCTGCTGGAAAATGAAATCAGCATCTCCATAAAGCTTGTCAGCAGAAGGAAGCATGAAGTGCTCTAAAATTTCCTGGTAGATGGCTGCGTTGACTGTGGACTTCAGAAAACACAGTGGACCAACACCAGCAGATGACATGGCAGCCCAAATCATCACTGACTGTGGAAACTTCACACTGGACTTCAAGCAACATGGATTATGTGCCTCTCCACTCTTCCTCCAGACTCTGGGACCTTGATTTCCAAATTAAATGCAAAATTTACTTTAATTTGAAAAGAGGACTTTGAACCACTGAGCAACAGTCCAGTTCTTTTTCTCCACAGCCCAGGTACGATGCTTCTGATGTTGTCTCTGGTTCAGAAGTGGCTTGGTAGCCCTTTTCCTGAAGACGTCTGAGCGTGGTGACTCTTGATGCACTGACTCCAGCTTCAGTCCACTCCTTGTGAACTCTCCCAAGTGTTTGAATCAGCTTTGCTTGACTGTATTCTCAAGCTTGCGGTCATCCCTGTTGCTTGTGCACCTTTTCCTACCCAAATTCTTCCTTCCAGTCAACTTTGCATTTAATATGATTTGATACAGCACTCTGTAAACTGCCACACCTTTCAGTAATGTCCCTCTGTGACTTACCCTCTTTGTGGAGGGCGTCAATGTTCGTCTTCTGGATCATTGCCAAGTCAGCAGTCTTCCCCATTATTGTGGTTTCAAAGAACAAGAGATACCCAGAATTTATACTGTATGGGTGGTCATCTATTGAAACTCAAATGTAAATATTCTAATATTTTGAGATACTGATTTTTGACTTTCATGAGCTGTAAGCTCTAATCATCAAAATTAAAACAAAAAGTTACAAGAAAAAATGAACTTTTTCACGACATTCTAATTTATTGAGATGCACCTGTATTGTTGGCTATTGCTACAAATATACCTGTGATACTTAAGACTGGTTTTGTGGTCCAGGGTCACATATATGCACACACACACACACACTGATTGTATCTTCTCTCTGTAGGCTGTATGACTGCAGTATTGGAGAGGAAGGTTGTGCTGCTCTTGCTTTAGCACTGATATCAAACCCCTCTCATCTGAGAGAACTCGATCTCAACAATAATGAGCCAGGAGATTCAGGAGTGAAGCTTCTCTCTGATCTACTGAAGGATCCACGCTGTAAACTGGAGAAACTACAGTTAGTGATATTATTTTTGAAAACTGCTAGTGTACCATACCAGAGTACCATATGAAGAGTTTTTCCACTTTCTCTTTGCAGGCTGGAATACTGCAGCATTGCTAAGAAAGGTTTTGCTGCTCTGGTATCGGGTCTGAAATCGAACCCGTCACACCTGAGAGAACTCAATCTGAGCAGGAACGAACCGGGAGACTCTGGAGTGAAGAGGCTGTCTGATCTCCTGAAGCATCCGCAGTGTGAACTTGAGAAACTAGAGTGAGTTTTATTGTCAAAAACGACAAAAATAATTTTAAAGGGAGCGTTATGAAAAAAAATCTGTCCTATTTCAACATTTGTGGCTTGCACTGCACCAACTCATATAGGGATATATTTGAGTGTTGAGGCATTTTTCTCCTTCTCTCTGCAGGCTTGATGACTGCAGTATTGGTGAGGAAGGTTTTGCTGCTCTGGTTTCAGGTCTGATATCAAACCCATCTCACATCAGAGAACTCAATCTGAACTCCAGTAAACCGGTTTACTCAGGAGTTAATCTACTCTGTGATCTACTGAGAGATCAGCACTGCAAACTGAAGAAACTACAGTGAGTGATATTTCATATCACATCAAATCACATTCTCTGATATTATTGCAAAATAAAGTCTTACATTCATAAACATGGCATTAAATGTTGCAAAAATTGCTAAACTCAGTGATTTATTCTTGTTTTCCAGTACAAATAAATAATTAAGATGCAATTACTTGAGATACAAACTTACGTCTTTGTTTTCTAAGAAATTTAACAAAACTAAGTGAGTTCATGCTTAAAACAAGAAAATGAGGAATGAAAATGTGTTGCTTTTTCTGATTCTGTTGGCAGATATTTGCTCTTGTTTTAATCATAAACTCTGATTGTTGGAAGCTGTATTTTGAAGCTGTTGCTAATGCAGCTAATTTTCTGCTCTCTAAATATTAACAATTAGAGAATATTGACATATTGTGCTCTCTTAAATTTGGTCCTTATGTGTTTTTTTTTTTGTTTTTTTATTGACCGTCATTAAACCTGCAGAAACTGGTTGATCCTTAAGACCAAAACCATATATTATTGTGTTTTGGAAATGTTGCCACAGTTCTTGGAATATGGATTTAGTCTGTCTCAGTTCATTCTGTCTCTAAACATGTACCGACTCCGATCAGATCTACATGTGGATAAAAATCACACTGGATTACAACACATGGCAAATAGACTGTTTGGAAGTGTAAACTACTATTTCCTACTGACGTACTAAAGCAAAAGTAAAAACGCAAAGTTGGTGAAGAATCGAATGACTTTTACACATAATGTCATTAGACAGTGATCTGTAAGTGTCTTCCTCTCCTTAGGCTGGAGTGCTGCAGTATTGGAGAGGAAGGCTGTGCTGCTCTTGCTTTAGCACTAAAATCAAACCCGTCTCATCTGAGAGAACTCAATCTGAACTACAACGAACCAGGAGGCGCGGGAGTGATGCTTCTGTCTATTCTTCTGAAGAATCCCCACTGTAAACTGGAGAAACTAGAGTAAGTGACTTTATTGTATTATATCATCATCAGGGTGGCCAATAAATTAAAATAAGGCCTGGTGATGCGTTTAGATAATTTTTTTTTAGCTTTGGTTGAAGTTGACTTCATCTGTCTGATGAAGAACTGAAATGTCATCTGAAAAACTGACTTTATACAAACAACAAGATGCATACACCACATTATTTACATGTTTTGACCAGTACTACTCAATATGATTACACTAAGACCATCATCACTGCAGTTTTATTATTAATTATGTAAGCCATGTGTTTTCTCACAGTTCTTGTTTCGGTAAATAGCAGAAATACTCTTGCTCATGCTGGATGAAGTGTATTTTCTCTCCGTCTCTGCAGGTTGTCTCACTGCAGTATTACAGAGAGCGGCTGCGCTGCTCTGAGATCAGCTCTGAGTTCAAACCCTTCACACTTGAGGGAACTCAATCTGAATTATAACCAGAACACTCAACAGTGACACTGCTTTCCAATCGACTGGATCCACACTGAAAAGTCAAACTAAATCTAGGCTTTTTATGTTGTCTTTGTTTTTAGTCTTTACGAATGCAAGAAAAAAAAAAGTGTAAATACACATTTTCTATACATGTCTCATCTGACAACCATTTCAGATAATCTTGGAGCTCTGGTGACATAAATATGTATAAATTGAGTATTGAATATGTATATTTTTAAAGCTAAGTTAAAATATGTTTTTTTTACATACCAAAAAGAGGAATGTTTTGACCATATAGACTTTAAAAAAAAAATCTCTATGGACAAATTTTGAGTTCAGCTTCAGTTCAGTGGCTAATTGCAGAAAATGCTTAGACTAGTCTTAGTAAGTCATCTATTTTTTTCATTTAGAACTTGAAGTTGGTAATGTAAAAACGTAGGTCTAATTTGAATACGTAAAATAAGACTCATTATACCCTTGGCTAACTGCTAATTGGTCAGATTAGTTCTTAAGACAGTCTTAGGTGTAGTTCATCAAAAATGAGAATTATGTCATTTATACTCACCCTGATGTTGTTCTAAACTTGTGTTTCTTTCTTCTGCTGAACACAAAAGAAGATATTTTGAAGAATGTTGGTAACAAACAGTTGATGGTAGCCATAGACTTTCATAGTATGAAAAAAAAAATACTATGGAAGTCAATGGCTATCATCAACTATTTGGTTACCAACATTCTTCAAAATATCTTCTTTTGTAAATGTAGTAAATGATGATGACAGAGTTTTAAGCTTTGGGTGAACTATCCCTTTAACATAGAGGCTGTTTATGAAACTGGCCCCAGCAAACATTTCTATATATACTTAATTGTATTGACATTTATTCTGTTATCAGTTAACTGCAAAAAAAGTCTTTAAAACATGAGATCTTAAAGCATAAGAAAGACTGCGGAAGGACTTGCAAAGCCACACTTCTGTTAACAATAAAATTTAAGTTACCTAGGCATGTCAAAATCTGCAGGACTGTCTACTGAAACAATATTCACATTATTGTTAGCAATTTAGCACTGCTTCTCTTCTTATTCTGCCTTTTCAGAGTACCACTTAAATATTTTGTTGTCATATAGTGCCTTTTTTAAATAAGTCATAAAAAAGCACTGTTATTTCAGATAATGAAAGTCTACCCCACAAACCCAAATAAGCACTGAAGAGGTTACCAAGTCTGTTTCACCAACGCCCTATTATTACAGTTTCAACTGAGGGTGCTGCTAATTCGTATCGAAAGTTCTGTATATTTCTCAAAATTTGAAAAACTTACCGTGCGCGCGCTCCCACTGAGTTAGGCTAAAATCCCGCCCGTTTTCTGACAGCACGTCTTTGAAAAAGCGTGCAAATGGATAAGCGTGATCAGCTGTCGGAGATGATGCTTCCGTAAAACTTAAGTTTTGATCACTGGAGCTTTCATTCGAATTCCAGCGGCAAATTTACTCAAGTAGAGAGAATAGAACCGATATATTTCTGTTTTTGACTGAAAAAAAACTAAAAAGAAAAAAAAAACTTGCTATTTAAATTTAGCCAATCGGCGTCCTCACATTTAATCCGAAAAGAGCAATTATTTGTGACCCTGGAGCACAAAACCAGTCTTAAGTCTCTGGGGTATATTTGTTGCAATAGCCAACAATACATTGTATGGGTCAAAATATAAATTTTTCTTTTATGCCAAAAATCATTAGGATATTAAGATCATGTGCCATGAAGATATTTAGTAAATTTCCTACTGTAAATATATCAAAACTTAATTTTTGATTAGTAATATGCATTGCTAAGAACTTCATTTGAACAACTTTAAAGATGATTTTCTCAATATTTAGATTTTTTTGCACCCTCAGATTCCAGATTTACAAATAGTTGTATCTCAGACAAATATTGTCCTATCATAACAAACCATACATCAATGGAAAGCTTATTTATTCAGCTTTCATGTGATGTATAAATCTCAGTTTTGAAAAATTGACACTTATGACTGGTTTTGTGGTCCAGGGTCACATTTTATTAGCACATTGATAACTAACACTGTATTTTTGAACAAGCACATTTCAGTGTTTAGTGGTCTTTTGGCATCTCCATGTGGTCCTATTGATATTGCACATTGACTTCTGATCTAGATTCTGTGTAGAAAAATAGTCTCTGATCTCTTGTCAGTCAGGTGATCTCCAAACTCATCAGGAGAGACTCATATCTTGGCAAACTGAAAAAATAGGCCTAGTTGAATAGGGTGTCAATAATTGTGGCCAATGTATTAGAGAATTTTTTTATTTCATAATGAGATTTTCCTCCATTTTCATTTGTTTTACTTCAATGAAAGGTTTTTGTGATTTCTTTTTTTTTTTTTTTTTTTTTTTTAATAAAGGATCCAAAAGTGTTAATGCAGATTTATTTTCATATGCTTCTTTGTTCATATTTACCAAGGATGCCAATAATTCTGACCACGACTGTATATGCCAGAGCTGAATTAAAGGGGTCATATGATGCGATTTCAAGTGTTTCTTTCTCCTTGGGGTGTTACAAGCTGTTTGTGCATAGATAAGATCCCTGAAGTTGCAAAGACTAAAGTCTCAAAACCAAAGAGATATTCTTTATAAAAGTTAAGACTCTGACACGCCCCCTAAAACAGCTCATTAAAACACGCCCCCACATGTCTACGTCACGATGTGGGGAGATTTGCATAACTCCGCCCAAATGTATACGCAAAGAAAGAGGGTGTGATTTTTATTCTCGCTGTAGTGCTGTTGCTGCCGCCGGCACCATGTTCTGGAGACGCTGTGTTTCGTTGTGAAAGTACTTTGTTTGGGATCCAAAAGAGTACACAACTAGAAATCAGTGGTTAAGTTGTATTTACAACACTGTTCCAGAACAGTTCAACCCAAATATTGGAGTGTGTGCAGCGCATTTTACGGAGGACTGTGTCCTGAACCTGGAAGAGTAGCCTACAATGATTGCTCAAAGGCTGTTTCTATAAAGTGAGGCAATTCCAGCTTTGCTTCTGACTCACAGCCTGTAAGTATGTTTTCATATTTAAAGAATTTGCTACTGACTATTCAGACGCGAGTTTTGAGCAGTGTAGAGTAGTGCTTGTTGTTTGTAATTTCTCCGATCACAAATGCAGACATGGTAAAGTTTACGCATCGCGACGCGTAAAAAGACAGTCTAAGTCATTATAATCAGTAATTATGTCCCCACTGGATGCAACAAATGCCTCGTTTATAGCGGGTTTTATTGTTTTAGTCTCGTCACGCCGGGACACGGCATCACAACATGGTAAGGGGGCGTAACATTTCCGTCTCACGCTTGAGGTATTCGGCCAATCACAACGCACTGGATGGCTGGCCAATCAGAGCACGCCTCGCTTCTCAGAACGATGAGCTTTGTAAAAATCTGTGCGTTTCAGAAAGACGGGGCATAGAGGAGCAACAATAATGTACAGTATGTGGAAAATAATGTGTTTTAAACTGCATAAACACATTGCATTACACCAAAAACACAAAATAATGCTATTTTTAGCAACATCATATGACCCCTTTAAGACCTGTTCACACAAAGTTTGAATAGTTTTCAGTTGAATGATGTCTATCAGAACATCTGCCAATTACTTTAGAAATGTTGGAGTAGGGAATCTACTCCTCACTCTTTTCTCCAAAACTATCCATTGTGGCTTGATAATATTCAAGTCAGGTGATTGACCTGACCAGGGCAGAAGTTGGTTCTCTATCTGTTCATGTTTTATGATCATAACACCATCTTTTTGTATTTTAGCAATGCTATCAGTGATTAAATTTTCAAGAAAATTGCAGCCGTTTCAGTGGATGTTGGCTTAGTCAACAGCAGGGTCTTCAGGGTGAAGGTTTGCTGTGTCAATTTGCTGCAGTAGTTCTGTGTTGTTTGAACACAGTCCATCTTAGTGATTGACGGTCTCTAACATTCATACTAGGTTAGGTATCATGCTTTGTGTACACAGTAATAATCATAAAGACTGTTGTTTTTAAATCATCAAACAATTGGGCTTTTAAGCTTACAGATGCTTCTGCAAAACAGGCTTCCACGATTTGTCATTTATTGAAGTCTGACAAGTAACCTATTTCACCCGCGGTTTGTATTAAACACTGCTGAACTTATATTACAAATATTATATTAAATTACTTATATTACAAACTAGAGATTGTTAATTGTTTTTCTTCTGTAGCCTAGACAAATTATATTAACCCCTATAATAATGGGCTTTCACAATATTTTGTCCAACCACTATATATTCTGTTCCATTCAATTCATTCCATTGTCTTGTAGAAACATATTTTCGCCGCTAGGGGGTGATCTTGCTGTTGTAGATCAGGTAACAAATTGTTCAATAAAATTACCCAGATACAAAAGAACCATTGCATTTACCTAAATCTTTTATTGTCAGCTTTTATATGCTTCTAATTAACTAAAAATAAAAAAGTAGGCCTTCATGTTTACCTCAACATACAAATATTCTAACTTTTCCTACACAATCCCACAAAAGACTCAGCAATATATGTATGTTTACATGCTCATGCACTACAAATCATCTTGTACTGTTCCTCAGCCAGCTGCTGACTCACAATGTTTCTCTCTGCACATGTACAGTATTTATGTGAAGCATTCGCATAGTTTGTATTTTTTATCTTTAGTTGTATAGGGAAAACAATATATATAGTATACTTAGTCAAAATCTGTCAGTAGGTTAGTTGTGTTTAGGTTTATAGTGTTGTATGTCTGTATTTATGTAACACCGTGGTCCTGCGAGACATGACATTTCGTTCCACTGTATGTCCCCACATGTAGCGGAATGACAATAAAGCTCAACTTGAACTTGAAATCACAGCATATATAAAGTTTAACCCCAAATTACCTTATTGTGTTGTATTTTTCACACAAATTCTTTTATCTGACATTACAGTCTCAATATAGATATATATATATTTTTCATCTATTCATTCATGACCATATTTTTACTTCATTATGAAGTAAATATCAAGCTGTCATTATCAGTTGATTTTATTGATAGTGATTTACAGTATATTACAGTAACATTCACTTGGAGCAATCTGAGGTTAGGTGCAATCCCCTCCCCCAACACACACACACACACACACACACACACACACACACACACTAGTTTCCATGTTTTATGGAGATATTCCATAGACGTACTGTACAAACTGTATTTTCTATCCCCATATACTAACCTCCCTAAACCTACCCCCACGCAGTATTGGCTCATGTGATTTATATGTATATATATATATATATATATATATATATATATTCATTATAGATTATATTAATGTATTCAAGTCTCACATTTATTTGTTTGTCTACTGCCACTAACATAATTGGCCAAAACATATAGTGATGGCATCATATGACATCAATATACACAGTATAATCTACTCTCCCCCCCACTCGACTGCTTGCTTAGGGCCCCCAAACTGCTAAACCCACCTCTGTTTACAGGTCGTCCTTGAGCTTCTCAGGGAACCAGGTTACATGTAAGAACGATTTCACTGTTTCCATCCATCTGGTCTTTTGCCGATAAAATTGTTTGGATAATGATATCATTTATACATAATAATAATAATAATACTAATCTGAGAACTATCCTTTTTAGGTATGAGCATGTTATTTCATTGCTACTGTCTTTTTATATGCACACTGTTTCACATTTTAGCCAGATGATGGCAGTGTGGCAGTGATGGCAAAGTGTAAGCCACGTGATAGAAACTGAACTTGATCCTGCATTTTCCAGAAAATGTAAGTAAAAACCAGGTACACTGCTCTGTTAAAAGTCTGTCCCTACTTTGCTCTATGAGACATAAGGAAGTAGATCACCTACAAGACACACAGAGGATTTACTTTAGCATCTCAACATGTCACCTAAAACTCGTATGTACACATTATTTCTTAACTAAATATTTAGCTGAAGCACCTTTACAGTCTCAAGTCTTTGATGCGACAAGCTTTGCACATCATCATTTGGCAATTATCTGCCATTCTTCTCTTCATCTCTTCACCTCTCAAGCTCTGTCTGGTTGGATGGGGGCAGACGCACATTTTCAGGTTTCTGAATCAAATTTTTGATTGGGTTCAATCTCAGGCTGTGACTGGGCCACTCAAGGACATTCACAGAGTTGTCTATAAGCCACTCTTGCTGTGTGCTTATGGTCATTGTCCTGTTGGAAGGTGAACCTTCTGCCCGTCTGAGGTTCTGAATGCTCTGGACTGGATTTTCATTAAGGCTATATTTTGGTGCATTGAGCTTTTCTTCTACTCTGACGAGTCCTTCAGTCCCTGCTGCTGAAAAACAGCTCCACAGCATGAGCTGTTACCACCACACTTTACTTTTGGGATGGTTCTCTGCAGGTGATGATCAGAGATGGTTTCCTTCAAACATGATTGAGGTTCATCAGACCAGAGAATCTTGTTTCTCACAGTCTGAGGGTCCTTTAGGTGCTTTTTTGTAAATTCCAAGTGTGTTTTCATGTGTCTTCACTGAGGAGAGGATTGAGTCTGGCCACGCAGCATAAAGCCCAGATCGGTGGAGCGTTGCAGCGATGTTTGTCCTTTGGTAGGTTTCTCCTGTCTCCACATATAATCATGGAGCTCAACTAGAGTGACCATCAGGTTCTTGGTCACCACTCTAACCAAAGCCCTTCTCCATCAGTTGCTCAGTTTGTCCAGGAGGCCAGCTCTAGGAAGAGTCCTGGTTGTTTCAAACGTCTTCCATTAAGGGTAACAGAGACTACATGCTTCTGTGAACCTTAAATGAAGCAGATTTTTTTCTGAACTCTTCCCCAGATGTGTGGTTTGACACAAACCTGTTTCTGAGCTCTACAGACAGTTATTTTGACCCCAGGGCTTGCATTATCAGCTATTAGACCTTTTATTAAGACGTGTGCCTTTCCAAATCATACCCATTCAATTGAATTTGCCACAGGTTACATTCACTCAAAGTCTAGTAACACCTACAAGCAAAATTAATGCCCCTGAGCTAAATTCCAACTTTCCCAGATAAGGGTATGAATACTTATGCAATGGAATCATTTAAGTTTTTTATTTTTAATAAATTTGCAAAGATGTTAAAAACCTTTTTTTTTTTTTTGCTTTACCATTATAGTGTATGGAGTGTAGATTGATGTGGAAAAAAGTAATTTAAAGCAGTTTAACATAAGGCAGTAACATAAAACGTGAAAAAAATGAAGGGGTATGAATACTTTCGCAAGGCACTGTGTACATATATACAGTCATGGCCAAAAATATCAGCACCCTTGCTAAATATGATCAAAGAAGGCTGTGAAAATTAATCTGCATTGTTAATCCTTTTGATCTTTTATTTAAAAAATGCACAAAAATCTAACCTTTCATTGGATAATAAGAATTTTAAATGGGAGGAAATATCATTATGAAATAAATGTTTTTCTCTAATACACATTGGACACAATTAATGGCACCCTTTTATTCAATACTTTTTGAAACCTCCATTTGCCAGTTTAACAACTCTAAATGTTCTCCTATAATACCTGATGAGGTTACAGAACACCTGACAAGAGATCAGAGACCATTCCTTCATCCAGAATCTCTCCAGATTCTTCAGATTCACAGCTTCTTCTCTTCAGGTCACCTCACTCATCTTCTACAGGGTTCAGGTCAGAGGACTGGAGCAGAAGCTTGGTTTTGTGCTCAGTGACCCGTTTTTGTGTTGTTTTTGAGGTTTGTGTTTGGATTATTGTACGGTTGGAAGATCCAAACATGGCCCATTATAAGATTTCTAACAGAGTCAGTCACTTATTGATTTTTTTATCTGTTGGTATTTGATAGAATCCATGATGCCATGTGTCTAAACAAGATGTCCAGGACCTCCAGCAGAAATATAGGCCCACAACATCAAAAATACAGCAGTATATTTCATTGTACACATGGGGTACTTTTTATCCCTGTGTTCACCAAACCCATCTTGAGTGTTTGCTGCTAAAAAGCTCATTTTTAGTTTCATCTGAGCATAGAAGCCAAAGCCAGTCCCATTTGAAGTTCCAGTCGTGTCTGATAACTCAATATGCTGGAGATTGTTTTTGGATGAGCGAGGAGAAACCCTCCCAAACAACATGTGCTGATGTAGGGGCTGTTTGTTTGTTTTTAGGTTTTCTGACCCCGAGACTCAACTAATCTCTACAATTCTCCAGCTGTGATCCTTGAAGAGTCTTTAGCCGCTCAAACTCTCCTCACCGTGCATTAGGACGATATAGACACACGTCCTCTTACAGGCAGATTTTTAACATCTTTAGTTGATTGGAAATTATTAATTATTGCCCTGATGGTGGAAATGGGAATTTTCACTGCTCTAGCTCTTTTATTAAAGCCACTTCACTAATTTGTGAAGCTCAATTATCTTTTGCTGCACATCAGAAATATATTCTTTGGTTTTTCTCATTGTGATGATGATCAAGGGAATTTGGGCTTTGTTTTCCCTCCTATTTATATTTCTGTGAATCAGGAGGCCATGGCTGGATAATTTCATGTTCATAATCCTCCTGGAGCGCTCAAAATTGTGAATACGAATGGGAATATACTTCAGAGATATTTCACTCATAAGAATTTCTAGGGGTGCCAATAATTGTGTCCAATGTGTATTTGAGAAAAACATTTATTTCATAATGATATTTCCCCCCATTTTAAATTCTTATTATCCAATGAAAGGTTAGATTTTTTTTTATCAATGCAGATTAATTTTCACAGTCTTCTTTGATCATATTTACCAAGGGTGCTGATATTTTTGGCCATGACTGTATATACATATATACACTATATTGCCAAAAGTATTGGCACCCCCCCCTTCTAATGAACAGGTTTGACTACTTTAGTAATTTCTATGAGTACAAATCTTAATGTTAAAGCATATAATGATATTCTAGGAAATTGTGTGCTTCTAATATTATAGCAACAGTTTGGACTCTTTTCTATTCTAACATGACAATGTCTCTGTGTATAAGACAAGGTTCAAAAAGAAAATGATTGATTCAGTCAGTGTGGAAGAACTTGACTGGTCTGCATAAAACCAAGTCCTAATCCCAGTTTAACACCTCTGGTGTGACTGTAAATGCAGACCTTGAGACAAAAACTCATCACCAAACACCAATGACTTGTACATATGGGTTCAGTCATTTTAGACACTTACAAAACTGTTGCAACAGAGATGAAATACAATTTTTAAATACATGAATTATGTTCCCATCGTTGTTGCCACAGATTTGGAAGTGCATTTTTCTGTTCTAAAGAAGGGGGTGCCAATACTTTTGTCTATATAGTGTATGTACAAGTCATTGGTGTTTGGTGATGAGTTTTTGTCTCAAGGTCTGCATTTACAGTCACACCAGAGGTGTTAAACTGGGATTAGGACTTGGTTTTATGCAGACCAGTCAAGTTCTTCCACACTGACTCAATCAATCATTTTCTTTTTGAACCTTGTCTTATACACAGAGACATTGTCATGTTAGAATAGAAAAGAGTCCAAACTGTTGCTATAATATTAGATGCACACAATTTCCTAGAATATCATTATATGCTTTAACATTAAGATTTGTACTCATAGAAATTACTAAAGTAGTCAAACCTGTTCATTAGAAGGGGGGGTGCCAATACTTTTGGCAATATAGTGTGTATATATACAGTGCACAGCATAAATGAGTACACCCCCTCTGAATAAATATAAAATATGTATTTTCTTAATGATCACAAATATAATTCATGGAAAGATGGCAAAATTGAAATGTATTAAACATATACTTAATAAAAACGACAAAATATATGCCAACATTTTCTGTAAGATAAGTAAATTACCCAATTTAGTTTAAATGAAGGACTGCAGAAATGAGTACACCCTAGATTTAATTCAGCAAATGTATAATATTCTAGTACTCAGTATGTCCTCCAGAACTTTAAGTATACTGCTCTGACCCTTCTTGGCATTGAGTGTACAAGTTCATGACAAATTTTCACATCTGTCCTGTTTAACTCCTGGAGGACGACCTCCTTAAATGCTCTGGTCTTTAATGGGGAGTTTTGCTCAGCTCGTCTCTACAGAATCCCCCACAGCTGCTCAAGAGCGATAAGATTGAGTGAAATACATGTCCACTGAAGGATTTTCACCTTGGGAGAATTAATATCTTCATTGTCATGCTGAAAAAATGCCCAGTAATGCAGGGAATGAGGGGAGGGTAGCATCTTCTGTTTCAAGTTTTTGTATTCCATCACACAGTGGTGTGTGAATTCATGACAGCGTTGATAAAGCACAACTCCCTCACACCTTCAGCACTCATTCATCCCTCTATAAGAGCTTTACTACCACTGAATGTCACTGTGGGTACCAAACACTTCTCACTGTACTCCTCCTCTAGCAACAACAGAACATTTTGGATACTTTTGGGTCCGAAATGATTGACTTGGTCTCTTGAGACCAGAGTATGGATTCCCAGAATTCTCTATTTTGTAGATATGGGCCTTGGAAGAGGTTAAATGAGTTTATTGTGCTTTGGCTACAGTAGGTCATTCTAGTGGTGACAACAACCATGCATGTCACTTCTGCAGGCTGCGTCATACTCTGTGAGATAAAGTGTCACTCTTTTCATAGCTTTTGCCGGCTCTGAGACACTTGCATGTTATTTCTCCTGCTCTTTTTCTAGCAAAAATTCACTCATCACTAAATGAAAACTTAAAGTAAAGACCTGATTATTTCAGGAGCCTTGTCACAAGTCCATTGTTTTTGAATGTCTGTGCTACTTCTGCTATATTATGACACTTAAAACAATAATTTGGTATTCCTCTTGTACCATTGTCCTCTTTTATGCTAAGAAATAAGTCACCTAGTAGTTCTCTCCCAACTGGTTCCACTGCTGCCAGCATTAAGTCTGAGTATGATTCAGAGGACTATGTAACACTTTTAATTGCAAGGAAATTACTGGTCTTTAAAAGTTTTGGTTCAATATACTCACCTGTTGATCAAAAATAGCCTTAAACATTTTTTTTAGTAACTTTCAGGAGGGTGTACTCATTTTTGCAACACAACATTTTATCACTTTGATAAGAAAATCTTATTTTGCTGAATAATTTTGACATTCTTCTTTGGTAATTGATCAAGCAGGCTTGTTGGAACATTATATCTCCAAAGATCCCTAACGTGTCATCTAAGTAAAGAGTATTTGCTGAATTTGTTAAGTATTAGAGGGGGTGTACTCATTTATGCTGTGCACTGTATATATATATATATATGCCTTGCTAATGAAAAATTTTTTCTTTTTTTTTTTACATTAGTGTTATTAGCTAGAATGAAACTCAAAGTCCTTCCCGCTGAGCTACTCTGTGGTGGTGAAAATGCAGCAAAGTTAGATCTACAGTGGAACAGACTCAAACAAATCAGTAGTATCACTCAACTGAAAAACCTGACAGAGCTCAACCTGAGCAAGAATGAGTTTACTGATTTCCCTGTGGAGATTAGAGGGTTCTGTCAACTGGAGAAACTTTATATCAATCAGAACAATATCAAAAGCATTCCAGAAAATGTCTTTCCATTCTTGGAAAATTTTCAATTACTAAACTTGAGCACCAATAGGCTTGAAAAGCTACCCCAGGACATGAAGAGGTGCCAACATCTCAACTACCTAAACCTGTCCAACAACTGCCTGGGGAATTTGGATCCTCTTGTTGTCTATCACACCTAAAACAACTTTATGTCGAGAAAAACCAGTTGGCTGAGCTACCAAACCAGCTTTTTCAAAACAGTAACTTAACTCTTTTTAAAGCTAATGGCAACCCTCTTAAAAAGCCCCCTGTGGAGGTTTGTGCCGGTGGATTGAGAGATATCCAAAATTACTTTGAGATGCTTGAGGCAAATGCCCAAGATGTCTATACTGTGAAGACCATGTTTCTTGGGAGCTCCATGGCGGGGAAATCCACACTGTGCCGCAGTCTAAAGCAGGGTTGCCCTGTACCAGTGGCCGAGGACGATCGTACTGTAGGGATCGAAATCAGCAAAGTTGATCATGATGGTGTCCGTTTTTACTTTTGGGACTTTGCTGGACAAAAGGAATACTACATCACCCATCATGTGTTCATAACAGCTCAAGCCCTTGTCATACTTGCCATCGACCTTTGCAGGTAAAGCCATTTTTGTATAGTAACTTTGGTCTATGGTACATAGAATTTCAGAACAATGAATAAGAGATGGGGTGTGGGGTGAAAACATTAAACCTGAATGAAGGCCTTCATATACTCTCTGCAAAATTCTTCTTCATTCTTCAGAGGTTATTCAAAATACCTCAGCAACGGTACACTTCAATGTTATACTGACACCTCCTATGCTACTGGGAACAATGTTAAAGTCTTCATGAAATAAAAATTGACCCTATTTACTTTGTTAGCACACATTACTAGTCATTGGGTGAATAATTAATCCACAGAAAATTATTAGTTTGTCTTTGTAATCTAGTCAAATAATTATTAGTTTGTCTTTGTAATGCAGTCAAAACTTTAACATTTGCTTCTGCTCTAGAATGGCATTCCTTCTCTGATGATTTCACAGCTTAATTAGAACATCTTTAACCACCTCATTCCAAACTTAACCATTCTTCGCTGAAAGTATATTGGAGCCTTACAACCTAGCTACCATATAGCAATGATTTAAACACACTCGGATCCCTTTATGAAATGAAAAATGAGTGGCCTCAGATTCTAAACCAAATGCACAGAAACCACTAAAATGTTTCTATGTATATCTATCTATAGATACACTATGGATGCCAACAGTTTCCAAAATAATGTGGGCTTTTGGATCAAAAATCTTCAGCTTAGGATACCAGAGTCGGTGATCCTCCTTGTGGGCACTCATGTTGACAAGTGCACAGATGATACTGAGGTGAAAGAAAAGAAAAATCACATTGAAGAGCAGGTGAAAGAAATGCTTGATAAGCATACAGCTAATTTAAAGCACCGGAGGATATATCTTGAGAATATGGAGGAGCAATCTTTGTACTGTGACCAGATAAATCAGATCGAAAGACTGACTGAGTACAAACTAAAGGTAATTTGGTTTTGTAACTACTGTCTTCTAAAACATGCAGCCAATAAAATATGCTGCCATGATCTTCATCTCCTTTTGTTTTCAGGTTCTTGACCTTGTACCTATAGATTGCACTGAACAGAAGGACGTTGAAAGGCTACATTCTCACATCAAAAATGAGGTTTCAAACAAAGATATATTTCCCAACATAGAACAGACATTACCTAGATGCTACTTTGAGGTGGAGAATGATCTCCAAAGACTTCTGAAAAATGGTGACATTCCTGAGCATGGTTAGTTTTTTTTTAGACTACATAGACTACAAATATTTTTTTTTGTCAAGTTTTTGAGTCTAAAATTTGCACCTATTAACAGGAATTGTGAATCAAGATGTCCTCTTGCATAAACTGAAGAATAGACATGTTACACTGGACAGTGACAAACTTAAGCTAATTCTTCAGTATCTTCACCGAATTGGTATCATTATATGGTACAAGGAAATCCCAGAACTGGCTGGTTTTTTGTTTGTAAAACCATCATTCCTCATCTCATTGTTCAAGGTTCATGCATTCATGTATCAAACATTTAAACTACACCCAATAAATCTCTTTGAATGTCAAAACAATCAGTAGAAACACATGAAAATCCTTCACTTGCTTTCTCTTTATTCTGCCACAGACCATTGTGAGACATGATAATGATCTAATCCAGGAACTGAACAAGATTTCCTCTGAACAGCTAAAATCAGAAAAAGTACTTGGAAAACACAGGAAAAGTTGGATTGATAACTATAAAGACAGGGCGTGCGTAAGCAGTGTGGCTATTAGGATCCTGGTGCGGAATGAGCTCCGGAAGTTACATATTACTAATGAAGAGCTAATTGAGGAGGTGGTTGGGTCCAAAAAGAAGGAGGGAATTATGCTTTGGATATTAAAAAACTTTGATATATGCTTGTCAACCAAATATAACAGTCCTCTCAATCCACAAGCCAATGAATTCTGTCCAAATAAAAAATGGGTGGCCTCAGATCGCAGTGTGGATGAGCTAGATGCTTGGCTTTTCCCAAGTTACCTGACAGACAATGAGCAGGTAGAGCAAATGTGGGGATTGGACAATACGATGGACCTCAACATCCATGTTTACTTCCTACCTGAGATACCACACGGTTTCTTCCACAGGTGAATGTAACACTTGTCCCTTTCAGACAAAGTGGTGAATATTAGTGTCATTGAAGCATGTTACTGATTTATGTACGCTTATTGTTGTCATTGCTGTGAATTTGCTAAATGTTATTTTTTCCAAAGGTATCTGATTATTCACTCAAGAAGCTAATACAAACTGATTTGAGTGTAAGGCCATTAAGGGCATCCCTGAATATTTAGTATGACATGTAAAAGTGATGCTTGCTTTACAGGCTTGTCGTCAGGATATGTACTTTCTTCTCTCCATATTGGATTGGAAAGGACCAGTGTATACTGTGCTGGGGTCACAAACGTTTTTTGCTCAGGCAATGCTGTGATGAGGATCAGTTCATTGAGATCCGCTGCAAAGAGAGTGAGCGTAAGTCCAACATTGCCTGTTTTTGATTACATTTCTTACTGCAGTCTTCTCTAAACTAATAGTTATTGCAGACTCGTAAGTGTTAGCCTATATTGTACTTAATGTTGTTAATTTACAGTCTAAAATACAGGAATATGACTTTATTTCTGGGAAAATACACAAGTTGTTTTATTTCACTGACAATTTTATAAAATTGTTCAGCTCGCATATGACATCCTGTATATACATATTGTTGCCACTAGGGGATAATCTTTAGTTTTATTCATCTGAATTAAACCTATAAACTTGCACTTTAAAATCAATTATTATTTTTTTCTTTTTGTAGTTGAAAGCTCAGAAGACATTCAGAAATCATGGAGAGCGATAAAGCTGATCATGCAAAGACTGAACAATCTGACGGTGCAGTGGCAAGGCCTGTACCAGAATGTTCACAGTCCCTGCAAGGCCGCTAAGTGTGTTGAATACTTTGAATGGAATAAATGGTTTGATTGGCAAGAATGGTTAGAAGATTCAGGGACAAACAAATGTGATTTGTAAGTTGTCATTTGAGTTGTTGTCTGTCCTCAACAGAGCACTCTTGCTTTTGTTGTACAGTATAGTCAGTACATATTCTTTTAGCAAAGTAAAGGCCTATGTTTGTCTCATTTTGTTTTCAGTACTATTGAAATCCTATTTTTATCCAAATACAAATGACTGAATACTGCATTCTGTCTTATAGAGGACTAGAGAGGACACACATTTGCCTTAAGGGACATCGACAAAAGACAGAGTGGCTATTCCCTCAAAGTAATTGCATTTATTTATAGAGAAATATAACACTTTTTGTTCTGCCTTTTTTAATGCTTGCATATTTTGCGTGCAGCTCCTGATGCATAGATCTGAAGGGCAGACACATGGAAAAGGCTTTGAAGCTCCACACCAGAATACAAATGTGGCTGTTGCAGAGAGCGTCCCTCTGGCTCCCTCTTCGGGCCATCAGAGGGAACCATCTCCTGAGTTTTAGTTTACTACATTTCCCATCTCCCCCCTCGTACCTGTGGCTGATCACGGCTGCACCACCTGTAGCTTATTACCTGGACTATATAATCAGCTAGCTTGCAATGCATCACTGCGAAGTCTTGTTTTGCTCCGGTGAACATTTCCAAGCGTTTTTGATTGTTTTGACTGCCCTGTGTTTGACCTAGTTTAGTTTAACGTTTCCTGATAGTTAGCTGCCTGCCTTTATGACCTCTGCTTTGGATATAGACCTCTCTCTCGGATTGCTGCCTGCCCTGACTCTTTGCTTGTTGATGACCACGCTCGTACGCCGCCTGCCCCGACCTTGGAACTGTTTGACTATCCTGATTCTGCCTGTGTCCTTATATTGCTCTTGCTGTGTTCAGTATTGTGAGTGGATATTTACCTGTTCAATAAACAAGCTGCAAATGGATCCCAGTGCTAGCAGTGAATTATTACAGAAGACTTCGCCACAACACGATCCAGCAGCGATGTATCAGCTCACAACTGAACTATCTGCGCAGGCTCAACAGCTGGCCGCTCATCACCACCAGCTACAGAAACTCACCTCGCTCACCGAGGATCTAGTTAAGACTCTTCAGAGCTTGCACTTACCAGCCGGTGCTCCGTCCGCTTCAACAACTCCCGCTGTCTTTTCCCGCTGTCTGTTCACTACTTACCGGAAGAGCGCTGGAGTGGATAACAGCGTTATGGAGAGGTAACAGATCCCCTTTCCGTTCATTTGAAGAGTTCTTACAGCGGTTCCGTGAAGTGTTTGACCACCCTAAGGATGGACGGGGTGCGGATGAACTTTTACTTACCCTGTCTCAGGGCAGGAGAACGGCAGCTGATTATGCCCTCGAATTTCGCACACTCGCCGCCCAGACTACTTGGACGGAGGATCCGCTTAAAGTTCATTTCCGACGGGGTCTGAGTCATGAATTACAGACCGAACTCGCTTGCCGCGATGAGGGGAGGACCCTTAATCAATTCATTGAACTCTCCATACAGATCGACAACCTTCTTAGAGCTCGTCGACACACCACTCATGTCACAACCAGAGCCTTACCTGATAGTCACGAGCCCATGCAGGTCGACACCTACCATCTCTCAGCCGGCGAACGAGACCACCGCATTGCACTACATCTGTGCTTGTACTGTGGTGAACCCGGTCATATGCTTAAGACCTGTCCCTCTCGTCCATCAGCCAACACAACCACCCGGGTGAGTGTGACTCTAGATTCATTGAATCATGATCATTGTTTCACAGTACCAGTTACGTTAAAGACTGAATCAGAGACATTTAATATCAGAGCTATGATCGATTCAGGGGCTGCAGGGAATTTTATGTCTGAAAATTTTGCCCATAAGAACAGTATACCACTCATTCGTTGTCTCTCTTCCTTGGCAGTCGAGGAGGTAGATGGACGCCCATTGGGATCAGGGAAAATAACACATCTGACCGCCCGCATCACTCTCGTCACCGGAGTCCTCCATCAGGAAATCATACAGTTCTATATAATACCTACCCTTCACGCACCCGTCATCCTAGGCTTGCCGTGGCTCCGCAAGCATAACCCGAGTATATCCTGGCAGGACGCTGAGATCACAGGCTGGGGATCCAGGTGCTTCGAGCACTGTCTGCCGCAGATCCATCCCCTTCCCGTCCATGTCGTCGAGGTGACAGATCCAACCCCTGATACCCAAGGTCTACCAGACACTTATCATGACCTCAGAGAGGCTTTTAGCAAAACCGGAGCCTCTCAGCTGCCTCCTCATAGACCTTCGGACTGCGCCATAGAATTAATGCCAGGCACTAGTCCTCCCAAGGGCCGTATTTTCCCCCCTCTCTCAACCCGAATCCGAAGCCATGGAACGTTACATTCAGGAGGAGCTAGCAAAGGGATTCATCCGACCCTCCACATCACCAGCTTCGGCCGGGTTCTTTTTGTTAAGAAGAAAGGAGAAGACCTCCGGCCCTGTATCGACTACCGAGGCCTGAATGAGATAACCGTCAAATTTCGCTACCCTCTTCCTTTAGTGCCTTCAGCCCTGGAACAACTCAGAAAAGCCCGGTTCTTCACCAATTAGATCTACGGAGCGCTTACAATCTCATTAGGATTAGAGCGGGCGATGAGTGGAAGACTGCTTTCTCAACGACCACAGGGCACTATGAGTACCGGGTTATGCCGTTCGGCCTAGTCAACAGTCCATCCATCTTTCAATCTTTTATCAACGACGTCTTCAGGGACATGCTCAACAGATTCGTCATAGTCTACATTGATGATATCCTCATATACTCCGAGACTCTAGAGGAACACGTTCACCAGGTCAGATCTGTGCTCCGCCGTCTCATGGAACACCAATTGTATGCCAAACTGGAGAAATGTGAGTTCCATACCACTTCAGTTGCCTTTCTGGGTTACATTATCGGTCCTGAGGGTATTGCAATGGACGACAACAAGGTCAATGCGGTAGTAAACTGGCCCTGTCCCAAGAACCTCAAAGAACTTCAACGCTTCCTGGGTTTCGCCAACTTCTACCGTCGTTTTATCAAGGGTTTCAGCTCAGTTGCAGCTCCTCTCACTGGTATGACGAAGAGGAACTCCCAGCGACTTCACTGGACTCCCCCTGCTGTGGAGGCTTTCAATCAGCTTAAGCACCGCTTTACTACAGCGCCCATCCTGCATCACCCTGACCCCGATCTACCCTTCATAGTGGAAGTGGACGCTTCTAACATTGGAATTGGAGCCATACTCTCACAACGTCAGGGGACCCCCGCTAAAATGTACCCGTGCGCTTACTACTCACGCAAACTAACACCTTCTGAACGGAATTACGATGTTGGTGATCGGGAGTTACTAGCCATGAAATCAGCTCTGGAGGAGTGGCGGCACTGGCTGGAAGGGGCTAACTACCCATTTACTGTCCTTACCGACCATCGCAATCTGGAATATCTCAAGACTGCTCGCCGTCTCAACCCCAGACAAGCCAGATGGTCCCTATTTTTCACCCGATTTGTTTTTATAGTCATGTATTGACCCGGCACAAAGAACGTCAAAGCGGACGCACTTTCTCGACAATTCACTGAAGATTCAGAACCCAGGCCGCCTGAGAATATCATTCCCTCATCTGTCATCATCGCACCCATTCAGTGGGACATTATTACGGAGATCGAACAGGCTAATTCTAACCAGGATATTCCTCCAGACTGCCCCGAGAATAGGTTATTCGTTCCTGAGACTCTCCGCGACAAAACTGTAGCACTGGTTCACGCAGCTCTCAGTTCAGGTCATCCAGGCATCAACGCAACAGTACAATTGCTTCAGAATCGTTTCTGGTGGCCTACCCTCAGAAAGGACACCATCTCTCACATCAATCATTGCCCAGTCTGTAACACCCAGAAACCCTCACGACAGTTACCAGCCGGTCTTCTTCATCCTCTCCCTATACCCGAACGTCCCTGGTCCCACATAGCTGTCGATTTCATCACTGATCTTCCTAATTCAAATGGCCATACCACTATTCTCACTGTTGTGGACCGATTCTCGAAAGCCTGTCGTCTCATTCCATTACCAAAATTGCCCACGGCTCTGGAGACCGCTGAACTCTTATGTAACCAGGTATTTCGTTACTATGGCCTGCCCGAGGACATTCTGTCAGATCGGGGTCCCCAATTTACCTCTCGCCTCTGGTCCGCCTTTTTCAAGGTGCTGGAGATCAACGTAAGTCTCACCTCAGGGTATCATCCCCAATCCAATGGGCAGGTTGAGAGGCTGAATCAAGAGTTGGTGAGGTTTCTGCGCTCTTACTGCAGTAAGAATCAGATGGACTGGAGTTGATACCTGATGTGGGCCGAATACGCCCAGAACTCTCTTCAAAAACCAGCTACCAGATTAACCCCCTTTCAGTGCATACTAGGTTATCAACCTCCCCTATTCCCCTGGTCAGGCGAACCCACCAATGTCCCTTCAGTTAATGACTGGATTCAACGCAGCGAGGAGACCTGGAACCAGGCCCACCAACATCTGCGTCAAGCCGTAAGACGTCAGCAGACTCAAGCAGACAGACATCGGCGTCAGAATCCTGAGTATCTCGCCGGACAATGGGTGTGGCTATCCACACGGGATCTTCGTCTGCGTCTTCCCTGTCGCAAGCTCAGCCCCAGGTACGTGGGTCCTTATCAAATTAGATGCCAAATTACACCAGTTTCTTTTGAATTGGCTCTCCCTAATCATTTCCGTGTTTCTCCCACCTTTCATGTGTCCCTCCTGAAACCCGCTGATGGTCCTGAGGAGGAGCCAGAGGAACCGCCTGAGGATGAGGGCTCCCTACCTGTCACCATGGAAGGCGAGGAGATATACCAGGTCCGAGAGCTTATCGATTCCAGGCGCCGGGGCCGCGTTCTCCAGTACTTGGTCGATTGGGAGGGTTACGGCCCGGAGGAGAGGTCTTGGGTCAACGCAGAGGATATTCTGGACCCCAGCTTAGTGGAGGATTTCCACCGAGACCACCAGGAAAGACCGGCCCCCAGACCACGCGGTAGACCCCGGCGTCGACCACCTCCTCGCTTCCGGAGCCGCTCGCAGGGGGGGGGCTCTGTTGCAGAGAGCGTCCCTCTGGCTCCCTCTTCGGGCCATCAGAGGGAACCATCTCCTGAGTTTTGGTTTACTACATTTCCCATCTCCCCCCTCGTACCTGTGGCTGATCACGGCTGCACCACCTGTAGCTTATTACCTGGACTATATAATCAGCCAGCTTGCAGTGCATCACTGCGAAGTCTTGTTTTGCTCCGGTGAACATTTCCAAGCGTTTTTGATTGTTTTGACTGCCCTGTGTTTGACCTAGTTTAGTTTAACGTTTCCTGATAGTTAGCCGCCTGCCTTTATGACCTCTGCTTTGGATATAGACCTCTCTCTCGGATTGCTGCCTGCCCTGACTCTTTGCTTGTTGATGACCACGCTCGTACGCCGCCTGCCCCGACCTTGGAACTGTTTGACTATCCTGATTCTGCCTGTGTCCTTATATTGCTCTTGCTGTGTTCAGTATTGTGAGTGGATATTTACCTGTTCAATAAACAAGCTGCAAATGGATCCCAGTGCTAGCAGTGAATTATTACAGTGGCATTCTATTAGCGTGGGGTGGGGGGGATGAAATATCTTGATTCTCACCTTTATAGATTGTTAGTTGATCTAGTGGGCGATGGTCAAAGTAACCTAATAATGTAATCTATTAACTATGCATAAAAATCTGTCTGTTTACTTAATTAAGAGATATGGGTGTCATGACATAACATATTTTAATATGAATGACTTTATATTTAATGTGAATTTAACATTGAAAGTTAATGTGAATAAAACATTGTAAGTTAGGCTACTAATCATAACACTTTCATTGTACAGAAAGAGAGCAAATAACATTTACATTATCAAAGAACATTTTCACTGACTCCCAAAAACTCCCATTTAAACCACTGAAGCTGTTTACACTATGAAATTAATATCTTACAGATTCCTACACATATTTGCACTTTGTTGTTTCTGACGAGAGAATTCGCCAGAAAGATGTATTCAGTCAGCTCTCGTTGGACGCAGGGTTGCCAAGTCCGTGTTTTTTCCACAGAATTGGACTTCTTTTAAACTGTTGCCATGGGTTGATTTTCCCAAGTGGGTTAAAGGTTTGAAATATTGCATAAATTACATTTGACTGAAATGCTTGTATTGAAACATTTTGCATTCTACTATGATAAAACTTTCATGGACTTTTACATTAACTGTTCTCTCCTGGTGGAATGACCTGCCCAACTCGATCCAAGCAGCTGAGTCCTTAATATTTTCAAGAAACGGCTGAAAACACATCTCTTTCATCTTCATTTAACCCTCTAACTCTAGCACTATTTTTTTTAATTAAAAAACTCGACCCGCTAACATTTGCGCTTTCTATTCTATTTCTATTCTAACTACTTGTTTTATTTATAAAGAAAAAAACACTAGCATTCTCTATTCTTTCTACTTACTTTCTTTTTATTTATTATAAATAATGAGCTTCTGTCACTTGTTTGATTTTTATTTAAAAATAACCCTCTAACAATAGCATTCCCCATTCTTTTTCTATTCTATCTACTTGTGTTCTTTTTATTTATTATAAAAACAAAATAAGCAAACAAACAAACAAACAAAAAAACCTTGCTACTTACTGTTAGGCGAAGCCCCGCCCATGTCCCCGCCCCCTACTGTCCTCTTTTTGGAAAACTAAAATATGGTCACCCTATTATGTGTTTATTATTATTATTATTATTATTATTATTTTTGATAGCTTTAATTTGTGATAGTTGTTCTGCCTGCTGTTCTTCAGAAAAATCCTCCAGCTCCTGCTCATTCTTTGGTTTTCCAGCTTATTCTGCATATTTGAACCCTTTCCAGCAGTGACTGTATGACTTTAAGATCATCTTTTCACTCTGAGGACAACTGAAAGACTCAAACACAACTATTACAAAAGCTGCAAACATTTACTGATGTTCAAGAGGGAAACTCTATGCATTACAATTCAAGAGGATGTAAAATATAATGCATGAGGGTAAGTGCTTGTCTTTTGGCAAATATGTGGTTTCAGAGAGTCGGTACCAAATAAAACATCTCGTTTTATATTTATATAAATATAAATAAGAGACACAAAATGATTATGCAACCTTATGCACTCTGTATCCACAGTAGGAGCCTATACTGCGTTTAAAATTATGGGAGGCACTTCCGGTTTGCAACAAATCATTTCAAATCAAAAGATTGCGCTACAAATAATCCTTATCCGTCATGCACCTTTGGTATATTAATGTGATATAACAACAGTATCTGTAGAACAGCTCTTTTCAGCTCGCTGCATTAATTTACTCAATTATTCTCATGTTTCCTTTGTATTCCAATGTAAGTAAATTAAAAAAGACAATATATATAAAAGAAAGACATATAGGCTACTGAAAGACAACATAGCCTAGGCTTCTGTGCATGTTGTGTTCTGCTCTCCCGATGTAATTTATGATGTAAAGCATGAATAATTCCCTGAAATGCACTGAGAATCTTCACGTCTCTGTCCAGGTTTGTTTACACACGGATGCTGTAAAATGCTATTGTTACGAAATATAGACATATTAGCTATTATAATGATATTTAACACGTCCGTGATATTGCTGCAGATAGAAGGAGGAGCTTTAGGAGTTATTCATGGTATGTTGAAGGTAATTTCTTAATGCTTTTACACTTTTAAATGTTCTTTTAATGATCGATGATAGCGTCTAGGGGTTTATTATGTCTATGCTTGTGACAACTAGCCCCGTTCTCCAGCGTTTGAAGCGCTGAGAGATCACGTGACGCCGCTGCTGTCCGCGGTGCTGAAATCCGCTCATAACCGCTTCTCGCGTCTTTCCGAAGCGAAAAATACTTACTAGCGATGATTTATTGGTTCACATCTGATTCTGATTGTGATTCTGGGGCTCGTGATTCGCGCGCGCTCAGGGCGGGTCGTGTGACGTCACGCGCGCGTACTCGGACCAGACACTCGGCGAGTCCACGCGACCGTAACGGATATAAAACACCGATAAAACGGTCACTTAAAGCGGAACGGAGGGAACGGATAAACCGCGGAAATGTCTGTGGCGGGGCTGAAAAAGCAGTTTCACAAAGCGACGCAGGTAAGAGCGGAATCCGTCCGTTTTTTCGCGGTGCTGATGCGTTTGATCCGCGCGAAAACATCAGTCCGTTTGCGACCGATTCACAAAACGAGCTCGGTCCAGAAACCGACGCTAAAGTCTGCGGTCAGACGGTGAACGGGTTTGTTTATGAATGTATGAAAACAGCGCGAGACCCGCTGGGGTCCAGACGCCGTCACGTGACCCCAGATATTCACGCGCGTTATGTAATCGGCCGCGCGCGCTGGAACGATGCTCACCTGAGGAGAAAGCTAGGGACAGATTTAACAGGTGTTTCTGTGTAGACGCTAACCTTACTGTCTTCTTGAATATTCACATGATTGTTGTACAGGGAAGAACAGTGACCCGAGGGGCATGTTGTCACAATAGGAGCCTGAATCAAGAATTTATGATATGAAGAAAATTATAATTGTGCCCCTGCAGCACAAAAGCAGTCATAAGTAACACAGGTATATTTGTAGCAATAGACAACAATACATTGTATGAGTCAAAATTATACATTTTTCTTTTATGCCAAAAATCATTAAGATATTAAGATCATGTTCATGAAGATATTTAGTAAATTCCTACCGTAAAATATCAAAACTTAATTATTGATTAGTAATATGCATTGCTAAGAACTTCATTTGAACAACTTTAAAGATGATTTTCTCAATATTTCGATTTTTTTGCACCCTCAGTCAATCAATAAAAAAAAATAACCATTTTAAAGATTTTTTTATTTTATTGTATTTTATTTTATTTTACAAGTGCTGTAAAAAAATAAATGCTGTAAAATTGCAATAAAAATTGCTTTATAAACTAATTTTTCAGAAATCGCTAGTAAATTTTACAGTTAATTATGAAGAAATGGCAAGTAACACATTGAGCTGAACATGAAATTTTGAAGTAGAAAGACTCACATAGTTTTTTCCTAGCAAAACTTACTCCAATAATCTACAATAATTTTACAGTGTAGAGAAAACAAGCATTTATGCCTTTTTTGTATTGCAAAATACACCAGTGATGATTAATTTTCCAGTATTATATGAGGCTTGTTGTAATAATGCATTATTGATAATACATACATTGAGTTGTGAGTGTATTTATCTGTGTGTGATGGGGCATGTGTCTAAAATAGCTCGGCTCGTGTGACATAAACGCCTCCCGCCAACCGGAAATAGAAATGTGAATCAATACTCTGTCCTTACTGCACACACACACACACACACACACACACACACACACACACACACACAACACACACACCCACACACTCACTCTCACACACTCTCACACACACCACACACACACACACACACACACACCGGCATGAATCAATACTCAGGGAACAGCAACAATGTCACATCCACTGAGTGTGTTTGTGTTCTGCTGGTTAGATCAGTCTTCACTGGTAATTAAAGTTGCAGTGATAATGAATTTTAAATGTTGATTTCAACAGAAAAACAATAGAGGAATCAGCAGAGAGAATCACTCGTGATGCTGTGAGATCTGGACAGAATAGTGTGTGAAACTGGATGCTTACACACACACACACACACACACATACTCACACACACACAACACACACACACACACATCACTCACACCACTCACACACACACACACACACACACACACACATACACACACACACATACTCACACACTCACACATGTTGGGTTTCCATGTTTTATGGGGACATTCCATAGGCGTAATGGTTTTATACTGTACAAACTGTGTGTGCTATTGCCCTACACCCACCCTACACCTAAACTTAGCCCTCACAGGAGACTGTGTGCATTTTACACAAAACTTTACTTTATCACTGTATGATTTATAAACTGTCAGCCCCACAGATAACGATTTACTGGTATTACTATCTTTGTGGGGACATTTGTCCCCAGGACGTGATAAATACCAGTACACACTCACTCACACTCACACACACACACACACACACACATGCTCACTCACACTCACACACACACACACACACACACACACACACACACATGCTCACACTCTCACACTCACACTCACACACACTCTCACACACACACACACACACACACACACACACACACACACACACACACACACTCACATCACACACACACACACACACACACACACACACACACACTGCCTCACTGAAATCTGCTGTGTGTGTGAGTGTGAGTGTGTGTGTGTGTGTGTGTGTGTGTGTGAGTGTGTGAGTGAGTGAGTGAGTATGTGTGTGTGTGAGTGAGTGAGTGAGTGAGTGAGTGAGTATGTGTGTGTGTGAGTGAGTGAGTGAGTGAGTGAGTGAGTATGTGTGTGTGTGTATAAGTGTGTGTGTGTGTGATTTCATGTTTGATCAAGACAAGATGACGTTGTGTTAATGAACATTTAATCAACATTATAGGAAGATTATATTAAATTATATTTCATTAATGATTACATTTATTGTAATATTTATAATATTTTAATAGTTTACAACAATGAAATGTATTCATACCTAATTTAATTTATTATTAATGTATTTAATTCATATAAATACATTAAACCTATTAGGACAAATAAAAGAACTGCGGTATTTAAGTAATGTGTTTAAAATAGTTGTCTTTACAGTATTGTGTTTACGAGATGAAATGATGTCACAAAAATGTGTTGATTAACATTAAATTATAGGAACATTATATTAAATCATATGTTAATAATGATTTAAATTATTGATATTCATTATTTAATTTTTAGAAATACTAACAGGACAACTAAAACAGGTCCAAATTCAAGTTTAGGAGGACCAATATTCATACAAATATAAGTATATGATTAATATTTATTATTCTAATTATTAAGTTTATTGATGATGATACTATACACTATTATATGATACTATTTTAAGAAATATTGAGATA
>CM049862.1:27741502-27744002 GCA_027422415.1 Schizothorax lantsangensis
ATGACTGGATTCATAAATGTGCAGTTATGAACACAGATGATGTGCTGACACAGACAGACAGATGGGGGTTATACGTCTCTATTTTCTGTCTAATGGTATCATCAGGTCACTGTTGCTATGGAAACTGGCTCCCGTGCATCACTTTCACAATCCTCTCATGATATTCAGAGCCTGGAATAAACAGCTTCCTCTGCTTCATACACATACTGAGTGATTGATGTGAGCAGAACGACTGCAAACCCTACACATATAACTAGTGTCTTTGAGCAGGTTTGATCACATTTATCCTCTACGCTCTCTGCTGCTCTTCTGGAGATCTTTACTGTTCTCTTGAGAAAAACAAGCAAACAGCCCATAATTACTAGTGAAGCTTCTGCAGTTCACAATCATCCGATCCACAACCCACACACTGCAGAAACTCTGCTCTTACTCACTGTTTGTGACTTGCTTTCCTTTATAAATGTCTAAAGATTCTTATTACATTATATACATACATATATATTAGGGGTGGCACGGTACACAGATGTCACGGTTCGGTACGTACCTCGGTTCGGGGGTCACGGTTCGATACGATTACGGTACAACAGGAAAAAAAAAGAAATCTACTATACTATGCTTTTCATTTATTTTGAACAGACAGTAGTGCAAATAAAAAAAAATCCATCTAGATGTGAAAATACTACATATTATTACATGTTATATATATAAAATCTGTTTTGTTTTCATTGTGAGTGTACATAAATAAAAGAAGACCTTTATACAGTGATTATTAATAAGACAATAAGTGTTTAAAGTTGATTCTGCTGGTATAAGGAAACAGTTGAAGTGATCGCGCTGGCGCACACACACACACACACACACACACACACACACACACACACACACACACACACAGACACACACAGACACACTCTCTCTCTCACACACACACACACACACACACACACAGACACACACGGACACAGACACACTCTCTCTCTCTCACACACACACACACAGACACAGACACACACAGACACAGACACACTCTCTCACACACACACACACACACACACACACACACTCTCTCTCACACACACACACACACACACACACACACACACACACACACACACACACTCACACACACACACACACACACACACACACACACACACACACAGACACACACACACACACACATACACACACACACACACAGATCAATTCCAGCATTGCTAACTTGACAGAACAGTTGGTACTTAATGGTACGTAAATACAGTGAGCCAAACATCAGCGCGGCCTCCTCTGTGTCACCGCTGGCATTAGCTGTTCTTCTGCTGACGGTTATCAAACAGCGTTGCATTGCTGCGGCGCCCCCTTCTGGATTGGGGGGGGGAATTGCCTGTATTCGTCGTAAGGCCTCGTGCACCGAACCGAGATGCCCATACCGTGACGGTTCGGTACGAATACATGTACCGTGCCACCCCTAATATATATATATCTACACACACATATACATATAAGCAAAATGACTTAAGATATTCAAAATGAAGTGACTTTATGTTTAAAGCAAGAACAAATATCTGTCTAAGGGATCAGAAAAAATCCTTGTTTCACGAGTTCACACTTACATATAACCAGTGTTGTGCTCGTTACTCAAAGAATGTAATATATTACTCATTACTAGTTACTCCTTTCAAAAGTAATATTGTTACTTTACTTATTACTTTCTGTCAACAGTAATTAGTTACACTACTAGTTACATTGTTTCTTCAACAGTAATTAGTTACACTACTAGTTACATTGTTTCTTCAACAGTAATTAGTTACACTACTAGTTACATTGTTTCTTCACGCCACACAGAAGTTGTAACAGTGTATCTTACACATAAATGTTACTAATAACATATTTCTGCCTCATCGTTTGACCAAAATACACATTATTAGTTATTACAAACACTCAATAGTGATTAACAGTGACATTCAAGTAGAAGTGTTGTATTAATCTCATTAATCGTCATGTGTAGCTGGAAGCTAATTGTAATTTCTGTTTCCCATATACGATTATATTGCATTATGTATTTTATCAAATCACATAAGTTTGTAAGAAACTGTTTAATTGTCCAAAAATATGTTTAATTATAGTAATATAATGTAGCACGTGCTGATCAGAGGGATGTAATGCAGAGTACAGTAATACACAACAGTGTTCAGATCATCTTTTTTCTTGACAAAATCAATATAATGCAATATTTATATCTGCTGAATGTAATCTTTTCCATATTCCAAGCTCGCCTGCTGCACCTCATCACATGTGTGAGTCGTGAAAATTATGAACATAAATCTAGAAATGATTTGATTGTTAGATTTTAAATCAGCGGATCGAGGCATCAAAAGTAACTAACTAAGCTGTTTTATGGATGGTAACTGTAATATTATTACTGAAATCTTATTAGTAATTAGTTACACTACTAGTTAATGCAAAAAGTAATATTATTACAGTAACTAAGTTACAGTAA
>CM049862.1:27746502-27749002 GCA_027422415.1 Schizothorax lantsangensis
TATAATTTTACATGTCCTTCTATATTAGTATTTGTGCACTGCAACAGCAATAAAAAAATGTATAATATATAAATAATATTTAACAAGAATTAATGTTAAATTAAATTGATCAAAAGTGCCAGTAAAGACATTTCTAATGTTACAAAAGATTTCTATTTCAAATAAATGCTGTTCTTTTGAACTTTCTATTCATCTGTGAATCCTGAAAAATAAAATCCTCACAGTTTCCACAAAAATATTGTGCAGCACAACTGTTTTCAACATTGATAATAATCAGAAATGTTTCTTGAGCAGCAAATCAGCATATTATTATGATTTCTGAAGATCATGTGACACTGAAGACTGCAGTAATGATGCTGAAAATCACAGAAATCAATTACAGTTAAACACGTATTCATACATTGAAAACAGCTGTTTTAAATTAAAATAATATTTCACATATTTTACTGTATTTCTGATTAAATAAATGCAGCCTTGATGAGCAGAAGAGTTGTGAAGCATTACTGTGTAACGTACTTTTAGAAAATGATGTCAGAGTTGCAGATTTGTTGGTTTAGTGGAATTTATATCAGATTGAAAGTTGGAAATATGGTATCTGTGTGTCTCAGGTCTGGCTCTGCTGGACGCCGGTGAATCCATGCATGAGCTCGGTGAGGTGAAAGACGCTTTAGATATAAGCGTCAAACAGAACTTCATCGACCCGCTGCAGAACCTGCACGACAAAGATCTCAAAGAGATTCAGGTGAGTTACTGTGAGAGAGCTGAGCGCTGACAGACAGACAGACGCGTGTACATGTGTGTGTTCCTCCCGCAGCACCATCTGAAGAAGATGGAAGGCCGCCGTCTGGACTTTGATTATAAGAAGAAGCGTCAGGGGAAAGTGACGGAAGACGAGCTCAAACAAGCGCTGGAGAAATTCGACGAGTCTAAAGAGATCGCGGAGCAGAGCATGTTTAACCTGCTGGAGAACGACGTACGGTGTTGTACTAGCTAACATTCGTTGTACAATTCTGTATCCCACAATGCAAAGCTCAGACATCTTTAAAATGCATAGATTTGCAATCCAAATTACAGATTTAGATCTTATTCGTCACTCTGGATATGGACGTTGAGCCCATTGCATTGTGGGATACAGTATCTCAGTGTGCACTGGCAAATGTAAGCCATATGTGACCCTGGAGCACAAAACCAGTCATAAGGGTCATCAATTTTTTGAAATTGAGTTTTATGAATCATCTGAGAGCTGAATAAATAGCTTTCCATTGATGTATGGTTTGTTATGATTGGACAATATTTGTAAATCTGGAATCTGAGGGTGCAAAAAAATCTAAATATTGAGAAAATCACCTTTAAAGTTGTTCAAATGAAGTTCTTAGCAATGCATATTACTAATCAAAAATTACGTTTTGATATATTTACGGTAAGAAATTTGCTAAATACAGTTGCTAAATATTGATAAATATGAGCAAAGGCAGCTTGAAAATAAATCATGTTTATCCTTTTGATCTTTCCCTCAAAAAATTTACATTCTAACCTATCATTGATAAAACTTAATATCCTAATGATTTTTGGCATAAAAGGGAAATGGATAATTTTGACCCATACAATCAAATTCCCTTAATCATCCATCACAATGTATTGTTGCAGCAAAAGATAATCTATTGTGAAGTGGTTTTAAGAAAAGAGCTACAAATATACCTGGGCAATAATTAAGTTACTTATGTCTGGAAGAGGACTGCTTTTGTGAGGAGGAGAGTTTGAGTGGCTAAAGACCAGGGAGAATTGTAGAAAATAGTTGAGTCTCGGGGGCAGAAAACAAAAAAAAAATTGTCAAACAGCACCTTAATCACCACATGTTGTTTGGGAGTCAAGAAAAATTCTCCTCATTCCAAAAATAATCTCCAGCATATTGAACACGGTATACTGGCTTCTATGGTCAATTAAAAAATGAGCTTTTTAGCAGCAAACACTTTTGTGCACACAGGGATAAAAAGTACTATAAATATACCGTTTTTTATGTTGTGGGCATATTTCTGAGGTCCTGGAACATTGGTTTAGGCAGTGTTATTACCAACAGATAAAAAAATAGTATCCTAGATTTATAATGGGCTGTTTGGATTATACAATAATCCAAATACAAACCTCAAAAACAAAACAAAAATGTTTGGGCACAAAACCAAGCTTCTGCTGGCCAATTCCCTGAACAGAAAATTAGGTGAACGAGAGAAGAAGTTAACATGGAGCTTTTGAAGGATCTGGAGAGATTCTGTAAAGAAAATTTGATCTCTTACAGGTGTTCTCCAAACTCTTCACTAAGGAGAAAACTAAGCTGTTACCCTGGGGAACGTTGCAAAATTGGGTGCCAACATAAAGAGAAAGTATTTCACACAATTTTCCCCCCACTTGTTTTATTATGATAGGTTGGAATTTTGTGAATTTTTGGAATGAAAGATAAAAAGGATAAACAAAGATTTATTTTTCAGTTATTAAAATGTTTTTT
>CM049862.1:27754002-27804002 GCA_027422415.1 Schizothorax lantsangensis
TTTTTTTTTTTTTTTTTTTTTTTAAGTTTAGGATGAAGTCTGGTAAAGAGATGAGTCTTCAGTTGTTGCTTGAGGGGGATCATGATAGGGGTGGGAAGATTATTCCACCATCCAGGAATGGTGAATGAGAATGTTCTGGAGAGTGATTTTGAGCCTCTCTGTGATGGTACCACAAGGCGTCGCTCAGGATCTCAGTTCTGGAGGGGATGTAGATTCGTAATAGTGAGTGGAAGTAGGAGGGTGCTGAGCCGTCGTTCTGTAACTCGGTGTCTTGACGTGGACTGCCATGGTAGCCTAGTGAGATGAAGAGAGGTGTAACATGGGTTCTTTTGGGCTCATTGAAGACCTCGTGCCGCTGCACTAATCATTTGGAGGTTTGATTGTGTTTGATGGAAGACCAGCCAGAAGGGCATCAGTAGTCCAGCCTAGAAACGACAAATATATTATGTAAACAAAAACTTTTATTTTGGATGCGATTAATTGTTTGACAGCACTAGTTTAAATATAGTTCTTGTTTCTGTTAATGATAATAACTTAATATTCCACGAACTACTTTTTAAAGAGCTTTGGTTCGCTCAGCTCCGCTGTATCGTGCTGTCGCGCGCTGTACGACTTCGAGCCGGAGAACGAGGGCGAGCTCGGGTTCAAGGAGGGCGACATTATCACTCTGACCAATCAGATCGACGACAACTGGTACGAGGGCATGATCCACGGCCAATCAGGGTTCTTCCCCGTCAACTACGTGGACATCCTAGTGCCTCTGCCTCACTAGGCTCCGCCCACCCCTGCTGTTGCCTAGCAACCCGACAGCCGCCTTTATCGTGCATCTGTGCTACAGCTTCACTTCCCGTTCCTGTCGATCAGTGACTCGGAGGATTATGATGATGTTGAGGAGGATTATAGACATTACGGAGTCCCGTCTGAGTGGAGAAACAGTTCAAGTGCTCAGTGTGAGTGTGTGAGTGTGCTCAGTGTGAGTGTGTGTGTGTGAGTGTGCTCAGTGTGAGTGTGTGAGTGTGCTCAGTGTGAGTGTGTGTGTGTGTGAGTGCTCAGTGTGTGTGTGTGAGTGTGTGTGTGTGTGTGAGTGTGCTCAGTGTGAGTGTGTGTGTGTGAGTGCTCAGTGTGAGTGTGTGTATGTGTGTGTGAGTGTGCTCAGTGTGAGTGTGTGCGCTCCTGGACTTGTGCTTTACGGCGAATCACGAGTCTGTTTATATTGTTTTCCTTGTGTTTCAGATTATTTATTTGTACTTCGCCTCGATTGACGTAAGGGAACTAGCGCTTCACTCTTCTGATAAACCTCACTTAGTCCAGCTCTATCCCAGCATGCTTATAGGACGGCTCTGGATCTCCAGATGTGTGTTTGATTGCGTCGCTGCTCTCTGTTTGTCGCACACGTTAAATATTTTTCTCCTAGCTAAGCAGCGAACAACAAGATGTTGTTCCGATTGGTTAATTTTATTGCTTGCTGATGCATTTAGGCTCCGGCTCAGAACATAAATATTGCTCCTGCACTGCAAAAGTGATGTTTTTCTGTGTTTTTGTCTTGTTTCCAGTACAAATATCTAAATATTCTTAAAGGATTAGTTCACTTTCAAATTAAAATTTCCTGATTATTTACTCACCCCACGTGTCATCCAAGATGTTTATGTATTTCTTTCTTCAGTCGAAAAGAAATGAAGGTTTTTGATGAAATCATTCCAGGAATCTTCTTCATATAGTGCAGTTCAATGGACTCCAAACGGTCATAATTACAGTTTAAGTGCAGCTTCAAAGAGCTATAAACCATACCAGACGATGAATAAGAGTCTTATCTAGCCAAACCATCTCTCATTTAAAAAAAAAAAATGTATATGCTTTATAAACACAAATGCTTGTTCAGTGATGCGCGTTCATGACGTTGAAAAGGTCACGCTTGACGTAGGCGGAAGCACCGAGTCAGTGTTTACAAGTTGAACGTGTTAATACTAAGTCAAAGAGTTACAACTCAACGAGTTTACAAGATAAAACAACGATGTCAGACGATTTTGAACTCGGAGAAGATGAGATGAGCCTACGTCAAGCGTGACCTTTTCAACGTCATTACGTCATGACCGCGCATCACAGAACAAGCATTTGTGTTTATAAAGCATATCATTTTTATTATATTTTAAATGAGCGATGGTTTGGCTAGATAAGACTCTTATTCATCGTCTGGTATGGTTTATAGCTCTTTGAAGCTGCACTTAAACTGTAATTATGACCGTTTGGAGTCCATTGAACTGCACTATATGAAGAAGATTCCTGGAATGATTTCATCAAAAACCTTCATTTCTTTTCGACTGAAGA
Organism: Schizothorax lantsangensis; assembly: GCA_027422415.1. NCBI lineage: Eukaryota > Metazoa > Chordata > Actinopteri > Cypriniformes > Cyprinidae > Schizothorax > Schizothorax lantsangensis. The sequence goes on from CM049862.1 coordinate 27,756,328, forward strand.
AAGAAATACATAAACATCTTGGATGACACGGGGGGTGAGTAAATTATCAGGAAATTTTACTTTGAAAGTGAACTAATCCTTTAAATCAAGATACATAAATTACTTAAAATATACTTAAAGTCTTGTTTTCTGAAAAAATAATCAAAATGAAGTGAGTTTATGCTTAAAGCAATAAAAAAAAATCTGACAATGGAATCTAAATAAAAAATCACTTTGAATTAAGTTTATTTTTCTGACCCCACTGACAGATATCTTTAATTTTTTTAAGCATAAACGCACATTTTTAAATCTTTTTTTCATTAAATAAGACTTCATATTTTAGTTATATATATATTAGTAAATATATCTTCATTTAAGATTTGTTTTTAGAAATTTATGATGGAAAACAAGACAAAAATAGGGTAACACTTTACAATTAGTTAACTGTGGTTAACTAACATTAACTAACAATGAGCAATACATTTTTTACAGTCTTTATTAATCTTTGTTTATAAAATTACAACCGTTCCTTGTTAGTTCATGTTGGCTCAGGTTCATTAAATAATATTAACAGGTGCATTTTGTATTAGAAAATATTGAAATTAACATGACCTAAGATTAATAAGTGCTTAATTTTTTTTTTTTCATTGTTAGTTCATGGAATATTGTAGTGTTACCTAAAATAATTTTTGCTGTCTGGCTGGGAAACTTTCTCTTTGTTTGCTTGTTTAAGAACTACATATTGTTCATAATTTCCAGTGAAGTATGAAAATGCAATAAGGATATTGAACATAGAGCACACACATGTTGACGTATTTTGGAAAGTGGTAGCTGGTTTGTTATCGGTCCAAGCGGCCCTAAAACCTGCATAACCAAGATGGTCAACTTAAGCTAACAGTCCAGCTGATAAACCATCTAGACTAGCGATTGACCAGCAATGTGCAGCCATCATAAGCTAGTTAAACTGGGTTCTCCTTTCTCAGCCTGATGGTAGATGTTTCCTAAAGCAGCATATAAAGTCTTATTTTTTAAACAAGTGGTATTTCCACAAATGCCAAGATTGCGCTGGTTATTGTGTGTGTGTGTGATCGTATCCACATAGAATATAATGCTAGTTACTACCGTAGTGTTAGTGGTTCGTCGTTAGTGCCGTGACGTTTGTAAGCACATGTGGTTTGAGAGACTATCTTTAATGTTAAACTGATGGATTGATTGCAGCTGATGATGATTTCTAGCGTCTAACAGACTGAAGTGCAGCAGTGTTTGTTGTTGTAGTGGTGGATGGACCATGTTCTTCAGCACAGCTCGCGCTGTGTGTCGTTTGATGCCTTCGACGCGCTCAGCCTTCGTTTGAAACCCGTCGTATGTCGATCAGACCAGTGACTGGAAGACATTTCCACCACGGAATAAACAAAGAATTACAAAATAAATGACTTTTTATCTCACTTTTCTCACAATTGCAAGTTTACGTATATCTAGCACTTGCAAGTTTACATCTCGCAATTCTTTTTTTCTCAGAATTGTAAGTTTATGTTTTGCAATTCTGACTTTTTTCTTGGAATTGAGTTTAAGGGTGAATCCCATTTCTCTGTCTTACCCCTTGCCCTACCCCTTCATCTTACCCCTTCCCCTTCGTCTTACCCCTTGCCCTTCCCCTTCGTCTTACCCCTTCCCCTTCGTCTTACCCCTACCCCTTCCCCTACCCCTACCCCTTCCCCTTCCCCTTCGTCTTACCCCTTCCCCTTCGTCTTACCCCTTCGTCTTACCCCTAGCCCTTCCCCTACCCCTTCGTCTTACCCCTACCCCTTCCCCTACCCCTTCGTCTTACCCCTACCCCTTCCCCTACCCCTTCGTCTTACCCCTTCCCCTACCCCTTCGTCTTACCCCTTCCCCTACCCCTTCATCTTACCCCTTCCCCTACCCCTTCGTCTTACCCCTAGCCCTTCGTCTTACCCCTTCCCCTACCCCTTCATCTTACCCCTACCCCTTCGTCTTACCCCTAGCCCTTCCCCTTCGTCTTACCCCTTCCCCTTCCCCTACCCCTTCGTCTTACCCCTACCCCTTCCCCTACCCCTTCGTCTTACCCCTAGCCCTTCGTCTTACCCCTTCTCCTTCTCCTTCCCCTACCCCTTCGTCTTACCCCTAGCCCTTCCCCTTCTCCTTCTTCTTCCCCTACCCCTTCGTCTTACCCCTAGCCCTTCGCCCTACCCCTTCCCCTTCCCCTCCCCTTCGTCTTACCCCTTTCGTCTTACCCCTTCTCCTTCCCCTCCTTCCCCTACCCCTTCGTCTTACCCCTAGCCCTTCCCCTTACCCCTTTGTCTTACCCCTAGCCCTTCCCCTCCCCCTTCGTCTTACCCCTAGCCCTTGTCCCTCGAAACCGAGTGGTAAGCGCTAGGGGTGAAAACATACCCCTATGAAATGAGACACCACTTGGTTACGGTTACGTCATCGTACATCGTCGCTAGCTGGCTGCTACGTCACCAGAGGCGACAAGTGTTGATCACAAACTTCCAAGATGGCGTCTGTAAGTGTGTGTATGTCGATAAAAAGCGTGGGTTTTATTAGTGATGTTTTTGCGATTGTTGTGCAAATCAGCGATGTAACGTTAGCGTAGCAAACTAGCGATTTTTTTAAAAAGTTTCAATTAAGAACATGGTTGCACAATATATATGTACAGGACTGTGTAGAGCAGCAAAAGCAAGACTGTCGTACATGTTTTAATTTTTAAATCAATTATTTAAGCCGAAAATGGGACTCTCTGGATGATCTTGTTGCCGGTTGTGCAGTGTGTTCTGGGTACACCTTGGTTTCAAGTAAGCTCGCGAAAATGCTTGGTTTTAAGGGGTATCTACCACTTGCCCTTAGCCCTACCCCTCGATCAAAACCAGAATTGAGACAGCCCTTACTCTCACGTGAACGCGCAAAACTAAGGGGAAGGGGTAAGACAGAGAAATGGGATTCACCCTAAATCTCACAAATGTTTTTTTTTTGCAATGCAATGTTTTGCGAGTTTATATCTTGCTTCTGACTGACTTTTTCTCAGAGCTGAAAACAAGTCAGAATTGTGATGTAAAACTTGCAATTACCATTTTTATGTTTTATTCCATGGTGGACATAAGTGTTTAGAAGCGTAGCGGAGAGGTTCTTTTTGTCATGATTTTATTCAGGGCTGGTAGCTGAAGATACGCCTCTGTTCTGGAGGACAGCAGAGTGTGTTTTGTGCCGTCTGTGTCTGAATCAGGTGCGACGCTCCAGCATGCATCACATTACATTTATATTTATGCATTTAGCAGACGCTTTTATCCAAAGCGACTTACAGTGCATTCAGGCTATACATGTTTTATCACTATGTGTGTTTCCTGGGAATCGAACCCACAACCTTTTGCGCTGCTAACGCAATGCTCTACCACTGAGCCACAGGAACACCCCTTCATGGTCACTGAGCTTTGTTCTGAATAGCCGTGAACACAAGCGACACACCACGAGATGTTTTGTTTGATTTCTGGTGTGTCATGCTGTGTAGCTCCGCCCACGTGGCTTCACCTGTGTTCTGATTGGCTGTGGTTGTTTCACGTCAAATATGCGTCGCATCGCACCTGGTTTGGTGAATCTCATGAAACCTGTGAAGATCATATCCAGCTCATATTTCACCCCAATTATGTTTGACTTTTATTAATGTGCAATCATTTTTGCACTGTCATTATTTTTATGAAAATTAAATATGTTTACATGGATGGAAATATGAGAAAATATAAATGCAAACAAGTTAGTGTCAGTTGTAAAGTATATTTGTAGAGAAGAAATACAATGTGTATAACTGATTATTTATTTAATATATAATATAATTTTATATATGTATATACATATGAAGAGTTTATTTGCAAAAATAGATAACTTTTCAAAAATCATGTTTTTTATTATGTTATGATGTTTTTATTGTGTTAGCTGTATTTTTTAAGCTAATCAAAATAACTGGTTTATTAATTAGAATGTACAATGAAAAAACATGATTTCTGAAAATTGTTAAAAATCTGTTTTTATCTATGCTGTCTTTTTTTGCAAATTAACTCTTCATATATATATATATATAAAATTCTTAAAGAGAAAATATTCATAAGTTCATAATTCTCTGATGACAAGTAGTGGTCAGCTAAATAGAATTTCATATATTTTAGTAAGTGTTTTAGATTTTTATGATTGATAATTATTAATAGTAATAATAATTATAATTTAATTTATTTTATAAATGAATTTATTTTTTAAGCATTTTTAGTAAGTGTTTAGTTTTTCTGTTTTAAATGTATTTATTATTGGCTTTTCATCAGCTCATGATTGTGATTTATTTATTTTTTATGAGAATTTAGCGTAAATCTGTTTAATTGGCATGAAAATATTGTCACGTAATGGTAAAACAAGCAGACTGGATTACAGTAATAATCTAAGCTGGGCGTTTCTTTGCAGGATTCATGAGGTTGAGACAATCTTTATGCTTTCTATTGGATCTGATTAAATCACAGTGTTATTATTGATAGTATTATCACAGATTTCCAGTCAGTCACATCTGATATGGGCAATAACTCTGAAATCACACTCGTTGAGCTCTATATGAATATATATATAATGTAAATGTGTTTGAATGGCAGTATAAACACTTGAATCGGCTCGACACAAACCTGTAATGTGTTTCCAGGTGTGTTTTGCACGTGATGTTACAGATTCAGTTATGATGGTGTACGTTTGTATTTATTTAGCTCTATTCCTGTGCTGGACGACAAACCTGTACCGCTTGATGTGAGAATATAATGAGAATAAACACAATGTTAAACACAAGACTTGTTTCTCAAACTTCAGGTTCTGCTGCAGAAACATCATGAAGAGACGAGACGAGCTTCAGCTGTGAGTCACGCTTCACTGTTGCCTTGGTAACCCCAAAATAAATATTATAAAGAACATTGTGTTGAATGGAAAGATTCCATGGATGTGCTTCATGGGACCATCAATGCAAATAAATGAAAATAATTATAGTAAATAATATAAACCACACGAATCCTGTGATGGACTTTTAAAAGGGTTTAAGTCTTAGATCCTTTCCTTAATTATCAGATTCTACATTAAATGAAATGTTTAGAAATATCGCATATACTTTATATTGGTATATTGTGGTAGATATAATATCCAGGCCATTATGAGTTATTCTAAATTCATAACATCTTGAATAAATTTAAAAATGTAAAACATATATATATATACACATATATATATTTTTTTCTAGTAATTTTCCGTGAGATAATGGGTGTTCGAACCAGTTTCTCTTCAAATATATGAAAAATTTCCACAATCTTTGCTATATATACACTTGTTACTGTCTAAAATGACACAGATCAAGTTGTCATAAACTGTCAGACATCCTGAAGAATAATGAATTTGTTAAATTCTTGGATGGAGGCCAAATTATTTTTGAAATGCAATTTATTTCCTCTTGCAATATACAGTAAAACCATCAAACATTCAGTTAAATCAGAAAGACCACAGCAAACGCACAATATCTGAACTTTTAAAAATTTATTATAAAAAAAGCACCTCTACACTTTTGAATCAACAGCTAAATGTGTACAAAAATAAGAATAAATCTAAAAAAACAAAACCCAAACAAAAAACAGAACAGAGCACTTGCGTTATTGCTGGAGTCGTTAAACATGTACACAACGAAAAACTCAAGATAACGCTTCGCCGTCTCACATCAGTGAAACTACTCATCATCATCATCATCCTCGTCGTCATCATCTTCCTCATCCTCCTCTTCATCGTCGTCATCATCATCATCGTCAGCCTGGGCCTTTTTAGTCGAACCCGTCGGTCGCCCCGCCACCTTCTTAGAGGCTCCGCCCCCTGCACGGTACGCCGCGACCTCCTGCCAATCACAGAGCAGTCAGACTCAGGCCACGCCCACACTATTACATAAACATGACTGTGGATCCGCGGCTCACCTTCTCGTATTTCTCACGCAGTTTCATGGCTTTCTGCTCGAACGGCACGCGATCTGAGATGCTCTGCTTCGACCACATCTCGCCCAGCTTCTTCGCAGTCTCTCCGATGGACAGACCCGGGGTCTCGCTCTTCACCGTCGGCCGGTACTCCGAGCAAAAGACGAAGAACGCAGATCTGCACAGAGGACAACCGTTAAAATCACTCACATCTGCAGTTATGCATGACAGAAATTATTAGACCATAAATAAAATAAAAAAAACATTGGACCACAAAACCGGTCACAAGTGTACATTTTTTTAAATTGATATTTACACTAGGGGTGGGCATCCTCAGGCACTTCACGATCCGATTCAAAAACGATTCTTGATCTACATTTTTCCCCCCAATTAATTATTCTGCTGTGCAAATACATCTTTACATCTTAACCAAAATTGCAGTTTCTATGCATGTTTTTGTTTATAGTTGTAATCTCTGTGTCAGTACTGCATATTAAAAACGGGTGTGAATCTTCACTGGTACCAGATTCAATTCAATTACGATGCGTCTCATTCTCAGTTTTCAATATTACTGCACATGGCTACATTTTCATCTAAATTGTATATCAAATTTATTTTGTGCAAAATTTAGCCTACTTTTTATTTATATATTTATGTGCTGTCAAATGAATCAAAATATTAAAGCAATTAACGCAGGGGCGGGGCTAGGGTTGGCCACCCTATTCACAACTGCTGCCTCGGTCTCTTTTTTCTTGAAAAGGATTGAGTTTATTTAGATGCAGAACGTTTTTATGACCACATTAAACGGGAGACGTTTCAGACGCGCACTCTAACTCCACGCCAGGCGCGAGTCAAACGAGCACGCACGCTGTGCAGACAGAGCGAGAATGGTATACAAACATCAACAACCCGATCTTCCTTCCTGGTATTGTAGTACTTTTACTAACTATAAAGTTTTCTCACCGGTGAATGACACATGATGTAGCCCAGCGGTTCCCAATTCCAGTCCTCACACCGCCCGTTTTGCATGTCTCGCTTAGTTAACTCACCTGATTCAGATAACCAGCTCGTTAGAAGAGAGCTACGTGCATGAACTGTGTTTCGATTGACATGCTCCCTACACAGTGTGCATTGCTCCCTACTCCCTGAGCAGGGAAATCCGTTGAAGTTTATTTCACTTCAAAACATTCATTCACGGATTTGCGCTGCGCAGCATCTTCACACAGACGAAACTTACTAGAGAAGTGTGACATAATATACCTCTGTAAATAAATACAATTTAAATTCACGTCTCACACTTTATTGCCCTTTGTATGGAACATATACGCTTGCTTTGAACTGGAATCATGGCGGAGTATCTGGTGATGTCCACTTCGCAGGGCACTTATGACTTACGGTCGAATAGAACAAAAGTCAGACGTGATAAGATACACATATGAAATGTGCAGAGCGGGGAGGGTGTGAGGACTGTAATTGGAAACCGTTGATGTAGTAATTTAATGTTGTCTCTGGTACGCCGCTCTCTGAGCGTATGTGCGTTCAGGGGGAGTGGCTTTGGACGGCGATTGCAGGGAGGGTGGGACGTTCGCTTTCAGTGCTATCAGGCTAAAGTTAGCATTTTCCGAGATGTCCCACTACACCTTTAAGGCATGAAGTTACCAAAAAGGCATTAAAGCTGCTTTAAAACTGTGTGCATGCATGCAATGTTATATATGCGTCATATTTAAGAACGTGTCTCTGAAATGGTTTTAAAAACTGTCCTGAGGCACCCCAGCACTGTCTCCCTCATCTAACACACCCGATTCAACTCGTCAGTTCATTAGTAGAGACTAACGCGACTTGTGCGAATAAATCGTGCGTAGTTGGACACTCGAACATTTTGAGTTTACTCGCTTCATTCGCGCGTGAAATTCACTTCACAACAGACACGAATTCACGTCATGGGAGGGGCTTCTGTCACTGTAAACAGTGCCGGTAATGGCGGCGCTTTGAATACAACCGGCATCCTAGTTTTCCTCATCTACTTTGTGATCAACAAACAAACAAAAATTAGGGCTGCAGGATAAATCGCATGTGATTGTCATGCACATCTCGTCAGTAAAGCAGGTTCTGTGATCTCCATCACGTGCTTTCAGATGGAGCTGCGTTTAATACACAGAGCTTTAGATCACAGCAATATCGTGTTCACTCACTTTCTTCCAAGCAAAATCCTTTTTATTCATGTTTCTGTAAAAGTATGAAGATGTATCGTACAGCTCCGGGTGTCCACATACAGCAATGATTATTTTGTCCTCCATTGTTGTTTCGGATTCCCTCCACTTGCTATGTCGCAATGACGTCACTACTAGAGCAAGCTCCTGATTGGTTAACGCGGCGCGAATATCCGCCAAAGTTCTGATTTTTCAACTCGCGCGTCAAACGCCCGAAACGCTCATTTCGCGCGGCAGGATGTCTATTCGCGTCTTTGCATTGACTTAACATGTAAATCACTCACGCTTAACGCTTCATTCGCGTCTGGTGTGAACGCACCTTAAGACCTGAAGTGGGTCAGAAAGCAGCAGCAGCTTTTAAAGCAATAGTAGGCAAATAAGCTAATAACCACCCGCTGTGATGTCTATTAATCCATGAACAAAAAAAAAAAAAAAAAAAAAAAAGGAAATCAATAACTTTATCAACATCTATATTTAATTCAGAATTTAGTGTTTGGTTACTATTCATTTTCTGTATATTTCTGCTAAAGGGCACAGGTAGCTAAATATGTCATTTATTATAATGGGTTCATGTGAAGATTATTTTAAGTTCACTTAAATTAGAAGTCTAATAAATGTTAAAATTGATATCTGTCAATTATACTGTAATGCTGCATGGCTACAGTCAATGGTTAAATATTAAGAGGACAACATTTTATAGAGACATATTGATATCAGTGATGCTGGCCTTCAATCATAAAAAAGATGCCATTAAAGAAATATTAAATATATACTGTCTTTGTTGTTTGTACATTTGAAGATTGATTGTGAAATTATTGCAATATAAAAGTATATTTAAATACTTTAATGTTAGGTGGGATTAATCGCGATTAATTGTAGAAAAATGTGCGATTAATTAGTTTCGTTTTTTTTAAATCGATTGACAGCACTAATATATATGAGATGAGCATGTTAAACTCTGTGAGCTGTAGACTGATGTGTGTGTGACTTACGGCGGGCGTTTCGGGGCGTTCGGGTCTTTCTTCTTCCTGCTCATCTTGCCGCCCATGCCTTTGGGCGGCACATAATTCTTCATCTCCTTGTCGTAGCGACCTTTATCCACTTTGGCCATGTCTTCAAACTTGGTCTTCTCTGAAGCGGTCAGGGACTGGAGGGACAGAAGAGCAGCGGTTAGTGACGGCACCTTCATCATCATCATCATCAGTGTGACGGTCGCTCACCTTCCACTGCACAGAGCACTTCTTGGAGAACTCGGAGAAGTTGACGGGAACGTCGGGACTCTTGCGCTTGTGCTCATCGCGATACGTCTGCACAAAGTACGCGTACGCAGACGTCTTTCCCTTGGGCTTGCTTGCGTCTCCTTTCACCATGCTGATCACCTGACAGAAAACACCTCACACTCAAGCCTGACAGCACAAGCAGGACATTCACACCAACACATAACCAGATATACACGTGTTAAAAAACTATATGTGTGTGTATGTATGTATGTATATCAGAGATGGAAACTCGAGTCTGTCGCACTTAAGTCGCATAAATAAAGACTTGGGACTTGACTTGGACTCGTGAACAGCTGACTCCAGACTTGACTTGGACTCGTAAAAAACACAAGTCATTTGGTATAGGAGTTTATATGAATGCATCTCTGAGGGAAACTGGCTGTCTTAAAAAAAGTTTAGATGGTATTTTCTTTTCATCTTGCCTCCGTGTAATGCATATTAGTGTTCATAACCACAGCTCTGCTTTGTTTACAGCGGAAACCAAGGAAACGATGTTTAATTGATGTTCAAGCGCCACCCGCTGGCAGAGAGTGAATCTGCATTAATTCAGCCTGTGCGGTTTTGTTTCGTACAGATGTTTTATGTAGAATAGTTTCACAAAACTAAAGTCAGACCATTTTGTTTTTGCTTCAGATTTCTAAATTATACAATCCAATTTAGATAAACTGCTCATGCTGGATGTACAGGTACATCTCAGAAAATTAGAATATGGTGAAAAAGTTCATTTTTTCATGTAACTTGTTTCAAAAAGTGAAACTTTCATATATTTTAGATTCATTACATGTAAAGTAAAACACTTCACTTTTTGTTTTAATTTTGATGATTAGAGCTTACAGCTCATGAAAGTCAAAAATCAGTATCTCAAAATATTAGAATATTTACATTTGAGTTTCAATAAATACCCAGAATTTATACTGTATGGATGGTTATCTCTTGTTCTTTGAAACCACAATAATGAGATGATTACATGAGATGTACCTGTATGCAGCCTCTTTGTTTGGATTGTGTTGTGTTTCTAATACAGTGGTTGCCTCTCATTTTAAATTGAAAGCGCACAGACAAAGCCTTAGTTTGTTTATATGAGATTTATTTAATTTGTGTAATTTATTTGATTAATTGGGGTTTGTTTTAAAATTGTGTTTTGTTGTTTGACATATTTCAATTTTACAAAGAAATGTGCTGCATTTTCTGACAATTAATAAATAGACACCTTTTCATTTCTAATTTGTCTTAAATTTTGTTCAAGTTTTTTTTGTTGTTGTTGAGAAAATCATATCGTGAAATCAGTATTTCAAAACTGATTTAGCCTCAATAACAAACTGAAAGAACTGTTGCTAATAAATAGAACAAAGACTTGACTTCGACTTGACCTCAGAGACATGTGAACATATATATATATATATATATATACACACAAATTTAATTTTTGTAAGTTTCTATAAATATATATATATATATAGAGAGAGAGAGAGAGAAACTTACAAAAATTAAATTAAGTGTGTATAATATATATATACACACACACACATACATACACATACACACACTTAAAATTTAATTTTTGTAAGTTTCTCTCTCTATATGTATATGTATGTATGAATACTTAAAACAACCCATACAAACAAATTTAAAAACTTACATTTAAATATATATTTGTGTATTTAATACATATAAATGTCTTATATACACACATACAGACAAATACATGAATAAATACATCAAAAAATGTATATTACATTAAATATATTTTAAATATAGAAATGTATACGGACAAAAGTATAAAAAAAAAATACACAAAGTATATATTCATATATTTGAATATACACATTTGTGTGTGTATCCATCTATCTATATATACTTAAAACACATTTGCACACACAATGTTACTTCAAATTTTAGTTAAATACATATTTGTATATTTTGTATATGTATATAAAGAAATATATGAATAAGTACATCAAATATAATTTTTATACATTATACAATTTTTTTTTTAAATATATAGGTGTGTGATTACTAGTCTGCATCATTTTGTTAATCAGCTGATCTCACAGAACGTGTTTTGTTTTCAAATACTATGTAAATAAAATAATTCATCTTTCGACATAACTGCATTACATCAGATCAGCCATTAACAGCTCAAATACGATACGATACAACGCTTAAGTAACGTTACGTTACTCAAGACACTTAAATGTAACGTTTCTGAATATAGAACTGCGATTACAATTCAACAAAAACGAATTAGAAATATTGACTTGAATTGCACGAACACATAACCGAGTTCTGACTCCACTAATTCAAGCGTTTATTCTCGGTTTTTAAAGCACTTTTGTTGTAGTTTGTCGAAGGCTTTTGTTAAACAAAGATTCCTCCATTTTTCCTTCCCGCCTAATTCCCTCATCGCCGCCCTCCCCCATCTCTCCGTCCACACACGATATATCGTCGAGAAACAACAAATTAACGCGATACACGCGTGAAACGGACCACAGAGCGCCGTTATCGCACCGATTCTCCGTTAAAACACGTTAACTGCGCTCCGGTGCGGCGCGGCCTCGCGCGAACCAGCAAAAAACGTATTAAACCGCGCTCGCGCTAACATCGTGCCTCCGCGACTAAACAACCGCGCACGTTTAAATCACACAAACGCGTGTTTAAAATTATATAAAATATAGTTTTGGAAATCTGACAAACCTGTTCTTTATTCTCTGCAGACCAGCGCGAGCTTCTTCTCAGTACTGTGGTTCTCACGTGATCGCTCTTGCTGTGCGTGCGTGACGCGAAGAACAAACGGCAGCCTGGACTCGGCTTCTGATTGGCTCTGCTCGTGATCGGGGACGTCCAATCAGCGACCGCGCACAGAGGAATCCGCTGAGCTGATTGGCGGACTGGAATCCTTGGTGTGGTTCGAATGTTTGTAAACTCAACTCAACGACAATAACAACATAAAATATAATACAACGTATAGTGATATTTAATAATTATAATGCAAATGACATTAAAATAATGCTATCAACTACAATATAAACCACGTGAATCGTATAATGTTTTTTTAATCGATTCGCTTTTGCTTTTGCTCGCTTGTTCGGACTTTTTTCTCACAATTATTAATTTCAGTCACGAAATATAAACTTGCAATTGCGAAAAATATTAATAATAATAAAAAAAAGTCGCAGTTGCCTTTTAATATTTTTATTCCGTGGCGAAAATAAGCTTCCATGCAAGTCACTCAGGGGAATTAGTTGTTTTTAAACTTTAATATGAATTATTATAATTATTCATTATAATAAAATACATTTTAATCTACTTAAAGATAATAGATTCAATACAATTATAACCATATAATTACATTTTAAACTTTTGTCCATGCCCAAATCAGCAAACTCTGCACATAAAGGTCGAAAATGATTTGATTTGTGTGATTCTTAAGCATATGAATATTGATATACAGGTACCATTAAGTAAATTGGAAATCAAAAGTTTGATTAAAAGTTCTTTCGGAGAGATGAGATAAAGAAAACATTTGTATAATGTTTGTATATAAGTAAGAACTGCTTATGGAAATATAGAGAGGATATAGTAATATTAGTAGTTTATTAGTAATATTATCTAGGATGAGAACGGGACACTCTGCTCTTAATAATTCACTCTGGATGATAGGAAAACATGTAATTATTGTGGACTCACGTGCTGATAAACTGATTAAAGAATGCTGGCATTAATGCAGAGTATATTAAATAGCTCTTATAGATTTCTCGATGATAAAATCTAGACAGGGCATTGTATTTCTCTCTCTCTGAGGTGTTTCTTGACACCAGTGCCTCACATTCACAACTCATTTTCAGGGGAAGTTGCTAAAACAAGGTTCATTTGTTGCTAAATGACGCTGTGACGTCATTGCACGATGACGTCACTACGCAAAATCGTCACTGCGTCAAATCTCAGCAAAAATATATTTTTATATGTTCATTTAGTTTGTAAAATGATATACATGCATAATATAACTGTATTTTTTTTAAAAAAATCCATTTTTGAACACTTTTCCAAGTTAAGGTTTTTATTTATTAGCAAGTAAACTAGTAAAACTATACATTCTGAACAATTATATGTTTAAGCAGTTAGTTACCAAGAAGAGTCTGTAAAAATAGGGCATAAGCTACTATGTTACAATTATGAAGCTAACTTAATTCATGCTAGGCAATGTTTGGTTTCCTCTTTCTGTGTAATTTAGATGGAACAAAAGTTGCCAAATACATTTTAAAAATAGCTAAATTTGTTGCTAGGTGCATTTGGAAGAAAATGTTGCTAGGGTAGTCTGAAAAGTTGCTAAGTTTAGCTGCTAAATTGGCAACACTGCGCTCACAATCTCAGCAGGTGGCGGAATATGCACCAAAACATCAAGAAGATGATGATTTGTGTGATTCTCCTCCGCTCCACGTGACGGCGTACTCGCGCTCGTGACGTCACACACAAACACTCGCAGAAGAAGAGCGGAATCGTTCGGCGCGCGCGTCTCAGATCGGTTATAATAATATTTCATATTGTAATAAATATAATCGTGAGAGTGACAGCAGAAGAGTGTTCGTGTCGGATGGAGGAGTTTCTGAAGCACTTTAAAAACCACAGCAGAGCGGTACATTTACTTCACTTTCTCTCTTTCTCTCACTTTTTAATTAGAAAAAATATCAATTTATCCTAATATGTTTATATAGTCGCTTATATATGTTTATACAGTACACACACTCGCACAGGTGTGTGTACTGTATGTATGAATGTTTTATCATACTTTTGATATACGTTAAAAGTAATTGCAATATAGTAATGTATATGAAGTGCACTAATACACACACACACACACACACACACACACACATATCTTTTAATTATATTAAGATTAATTGTATTAGTACTAATTATATGTACATCAATTATACCTAATGTTTTTCTGTGCAAAAAGTAAATATTATACATTTTTACCATGATTTACAGAAAGCAGTCAGTAAAATATCATTCAGTGTAATAATCTTTTCAGGAATATTTACATCAAGAATCAGTTGATGATTAGTTTTACCCCAAATACTACTGATTTTACATTTTTAAACTTTACTAAGATCCTATTTTGGCCATTTGTCAGCAAGAGTTTTTACTCATTTAAAATGCAATCAAATTTAGTATGCTGACTTATTCTTTTATGTATTTTAATACGTACAGGTCAGAATATGTATGTTGTTTTACATGAATATAAGTGTTACACTGAATGACAATGGAACATTTTCACACACTTTTTGACAATTTATCCTCCCAAAACTTATTTGAGACGTTAAAAGTATTTATTTACTTATGGTAGTAGTGTGTGTGTTGTGTTGTGTTGTGTTGTGTTGTGTTGTGTGTGTGTGTGTGTGTGTGTGTGTTGTGTGTGTGTTGTGTGTTGTGTGTGTGTTGTGTGTGTGTGTGTGTGTGTGTTGTGTGTGTGTGTGTGTGTGTGTGTGTGTGTGTGTTGTGTGTGTGTGTGTGTGTGTGTGTGTGTGTGTGTGTGTGTGTGTGTGTGTGTGTGTGTGTGTGTGTGTGTTGTGTGTTTTTGCAGCGTAGAGTAGCCAATCACAAGCATATCTGTTGAAAGAAATGGCCAATCAGAGGTGAGAAGAGGTCAGAATTAAATTTGTATTTATTTAATTTTTACAGACTAGATAGTTACTTTAATAAATAGAAATAAAACTTAATACATTTGAACGAGGATAATGACACAGTTGACTGAAACTTTCTAACAAAGCTATATGCTTGTTTTCAGACATCCAGTTAAAGGAACACTACACTATTTTTGGAAATAGGCTCATTTTATATCTCCCCAAGAGTTAAACAGTAGAGTTTTACCGTGTTTGAATCATTCAGCCGATGTCTGGCGGTAGCACTTTTAGCGTAGCTTAGCATAGATCATTGAATCTGATTAGACCGTTAGCATCTCGCTCAAAAATGACCAAAGAGTTTCAATATGTTTCCTATTTAAAGCTTGACTCTTCTGTAGTTACATCGTGTACTAAGACCGACGAAGTTGTGATTTTCTAGACTGATATGGCTAGGAACTATACTCTCATTCCGGCGTAATAATCAAGGAGCTTTGCTGCCGTACCATGAGTGCAGCAGATGATATTACACAGAGCCTGAAAGTAGTCCCCAGCTATATCATAACTAGTTACCTATCTGAGGACTACTTTCAGGTGCTGTGTCATATCACTGCTTTATAATCTTTCAACAGTGAAAACAATTAAGTTAATTTATCAGAATTATGGCATTTCCTGGATTTGACACGTAAATATTGTCACTTTCTTGACTTGCATAATAATAATAATAATAGTAAAAAGAATTATGGCAGGGATATAGTGGACATTAAGTATTATTAAAGACCCCTGTGCCACCACCAAGAATAGAAATCATGCATTTAGCTTATTTAATAAGCAGCAATAAATATTTTTCACAATTTATAAAAAAAATAAGTTCTTCATCAGCTAAAATGTCACTGAAAATATAAAGTAAAGATTGATGTGATGACTGGAGAGTAACATGACTGAATTAAATACTGATATTAAATACAGTATTTTTTATTCTTTTAGTAAGCCTATGTAATGTTTGATTTATTTATAATCTTTCAGATCTGGAGTAAATGTGTTTGGATTTGTAAATTTGTATATTTTTTGTCCATTCCTATGTTCAGCATGGATGCGTGGGAAAAAACTAACAGACTTGTTGAAGTTGTTTGATATGTCTGCAGTTCATCAGCCTGCAGTTACTCTCCTAAGCATCAGATGGCGCTGCTGAGCTCTTGTTTTTGCTCCAAGGACATTATTTTAATTGTACATGTTTTGTGTCAAACACCAGAGGATGGGATGTCCTGACATTTTCAACTTCATTTGAAACTTTTATTGTTTTTCCTACAATTTAAATGTATTCTGTGATCAAATAATGGAATTTTTGCACCATTAATATACAAATTTGTAAAGTGCAATAAGCATATTATAATAAAAAAATGAATAAATCAAGCAATTGTACTCTCCGCACTTATTTTATTTGTACAGCTTGGTAAGAGTGTGAACTCCAGCGGTACAAATAACAAACAGAATGTACTTTTGAATAGAATACAGCGAGAGACATTTTCAGACAAATATCTTTTTTTATTATTTTTTTATTTTGCAGTTTCCGTTTGAAATATGCCAGATTATTTATATTGATATAATGGACACAATCATTAAAGACACCAATTATGTGCAAAAAACAACAAGTGATGAAAGTTGAACATTGTTCATGTGCAAAAATATGATTACGCAAAAACAATAAATCATCTGAATAAAATAAATGAATAAACAAAAAGCAAAAATAGATGGGACATTATGAGAAGCAAGATTCGTAATGAAGTGTATTGAGGGCTTTTTGTGGCAGATGATTGAACTGAGATATTTTAATGAAGATTTTAATGCAACTTTTGTGATTTGTCAAAGGATGCATGATTCTCTTGGATATTGGGAGCAAACAGAAATTTAACGACAGTTCAATTATGTGATTGGTTGACTTTTAGTGTAAGCCAAGCTCAAGAATGGGTGACGCTCAAGGAGCCAAACCTGCTTGAGACTACTTTTGGATTTCAATGTCACATTTAAATTGAATATATGTATCAATAAATGTCCTTTCATGCACATTTCTATATCTCTATATATAAATTGCTCAGACCACATTGCTAAAACTGCCCGGTCCTGCAGATTTGCATTCTACAGCATTAGGAAGATCAGGTCCTTTCTTTCAGGACATGCTTCACAGCTCCTTGTTCAAGCACTTGTTCTGTCCAGACTGGACTGTTTCAATGCTCTCTTGGCAGGTCTTCTAGTCAGTTCTATCAAACCTTTACAATTAATCCAGAATGCGGCAGAAAGATTAATTTTTAATGAGCCGAAAAGAACGCACGTCACACCTCTGTTCATCAATCTGCACTGGCTACCAATAGCTGCTCGCATTAAAGTCAAGGCATTAATGTTTGCCTACAAATACAGATGTAGATAGATATAGATATATAAACCTTGCCAAGCATACTGTGTTAAGCTAACTGAGACTTGTCATACATGCATATTATTGCTCTTTTGTTGGTTTTGATTGCTTCTGTTGTCCTCATTTGTAAGTTGCTTTGGATAAAAGCGTCTGCTAAATGACTAAATGTAAATATATCTAAGAAAGAAATGGTTTCTCCAAAGCATCCCGGCTCTTGCTAATCGTCTTTATTTCTATGCATAAGGAATCGTGTATTTTCTCCCAAGTCTCCAGCTCAGATCTCCACAGAGCTGCCCTGGAGCTGATGAGCTTAGAGACCTCGCTCTCGCTCCCTTTTGCAAGACTTTTACTTTCTTTGACAATACAAAAGATGTCTAGGCCAATAAAGAATAAATCTACAAAGCCAGATGCAACTCTAGCAGACGTTACGATCCTCAATGGTTTCACGTTTGCCAGCTGTTCTGTCCTAGACAGGTATTTAGCCACCTGCGGTATGTCACGGGCCTCTTTTAACTCCTGCATTGAGATCTCGGTTTCTGCTAAAGTTACTCTTTCACTTTTACGCCCTGCATAAGCTACAAATCCTTCCACAGCCTTACTCAACCCTTCTCCAGCACCGTGTAACACATTCATGACGTCAACTGCACTAAGCTGTACTAAAGGTTCTTCACTGTTGACCACTTCTTTCAGACAGTCTTCAATCTTTATCATATCATCCTTGTAACTCTTTAAATAACTTTGTGCATTGCGCTCATGATGACGGTTGACTGCCGTTTCAGTGATCTCTGTTACAAGAGTATCGACTGCACTGGTGACCCCCAGACCGACCCCTGTCAAAGTGCAAGCCAGTGATGCTCCTGCAGTGAACGGGGCAAAAATGATTCCAAGAATAGACAAGACACCCGCTACAATCCCCACTGAACTACCAACCACAGTGGATATACTGGCCCCCTTCTTCATCAAGTGCAGCTTAACAGCCGTCTCCTCCAGATCTGTCAGGAGCTGCCACATTTTAGAGCGATGTTCACTGAACACGTCAATGTATTTCTGAGCATTTTCCTGAAAGAGGAACGCCAGCCGGGTGTGCTGGTTCATCCTGGACAGGGAGAGAGAAGACAGTCGATCATATAGTTCACAATCCACCTCTCTGCTACTTTTCATCTCTCAAACCATCTGATTTAAGAATAGCTTGAGGTCTCACCTGATTTCACACAACTGGTTCAAATGATCAAGCACTTGATGCATGGTGTTCTCACTCACGTTCAAAATGAGCCGCACTAAAGGTTGACCTGTTTTACATCTGTAAAGAATTGCAGTGTAATTAACAAAAAAAGGCAGTTTTTTCATCTCAACCTTGAATGAGATGGGAAACATATATATATACTTACTTATAGATGTCTCCACACAAAACTGAACTGTTGAGAAAACTTGAAGAGAAAAAACATCATACATTATTTATTTTGATCTAATTATGGTATTCAGTAAAATCTGAAGTGTAACAATGCTGCTTTGGGTAAGAAACAGACCAAAATTTAAGTTGGAAAATCTTACCCTTCATCATAGCTCTCAAGATATGTGTGTTCGTTAAGTGTGGTGCCTTAAGTACGAAGGAGGATTAGGGCCAAGCAATAATTAAAAAAATAAAACCATCTCAAGAATAAAGTCGTTAAGTTTTGAGAAAAAAAGTCCAAATAAAATTTTGAGAATAAACTCAAATTATGAGAAAAAAGTAGTTACATTTCGAGAAAATTTTTTGAATAAAATGTTGGGAATAATTTTGGTAAATTAAGAGAAAAAAGCTTGTTAAATTTCGAGAAAAAAATCTAAATAAAATGTTGAGAACTCATTAAATTGAGAAAAAAACATTACTCATCAAAGTCGGAATATAATATTGAGAGAAACTCGTTAAATTAAAAGAAAAAAGTAATTCAATTTCATGAAAAAACTTGCTAAATGTTGAGAAAAAAAGTCTAATTAAAATGCAGAGAATAAACACACTCATGTCATGTTCATTTTATCTCGTCGGACGGCGTTAAACAGCGTCTGCAGTGTCGTAGGTCGGAGAGTAATGCACATGGATGTAGCAGATGATGCGATCGACTACGGTTCGAATCCATCTTTTGCCGAACTCGCTTTTCTTCCTTTTCTCATCACATATCACATCGGAAAAGCGGAAATCAATTGCCTAACGAGTGTTTAATAATAATGCATTAATTAGGTAGGTTTAGTGTTACTACAGTAAATGCATTGTAAATATTAATTTGTGGATTGAAAAGTATTCTGATTGTTGTCACACAGTGTTTCTCCTGTTTTCCGCGTCAGTGTTGTTGAGAATGGCAGCGCTGTTTCATCTGCCTTTAAACTAGTTTCAATCTCCACGGAATCTGTGGTTTGTATCAGAGAGCTCTGCTCCGAACGCAAATGCTTCTCTGGTCTTGTGATTGATTTACTATAGCTTGGCCCTAATCCTCTTCCATATTTAAAGGGGTCATATGATGCGATTTGAAGTTTTCTTTCTCTTTGGAGTGTTACAAGCTGTTTGTGCATAGATAAGATCCCTGAAGTTACAAAGACTAAAGTCTCAAAACCAAAGAGATATTCTTTATCAAAGTTAAGACTCGTCCACGCCCTCCTAAGACAGCTCATTCAAACACACCCCCACATGTCTACGTCACGATGTGGGAAGATTTTCATAACACCGCCCAAATGTATACACAAAGAAAGAGGGCATGATTTTTATTCTGGCTGTAGTATTGTTGCTGCCGCCGCTGCCATGTTCTGGAGACGCTGTGTTTCGTTGTGAAAGCGAAAGTACTTTGTTTGGGATCCAAAAGAGGACACAACTAGAAATCAGTGGTTAAGTTGTATTTACAACACTGTTCCAGAGCAGTACAACACAAATATTAGAGTGTGTGCAGCGCAATTTACGGAGGACTATTTCCTGAACCTAAGAGTAGCCTACAATGCTGTCTGCACAAAGACTGTTTCTATAAAGTGGAGCAATTCCAGCTTTGCTTCTGACTCACAGCCTGTAAGTATGTTTCTGCCACTAACGATTCAAACGTGAGTTTTGAGCAGTGTAGAGTAGTGCTTGTTGTTTGTCATTTCTCAGATCACAAATGCAGACATGGTAATGTTTACGCGGCGCAACGCGTAAAAAGACAGTATAAGTCATTATAATCAGTAATTATGTCCCCACTGGATGCAACAAATGCCTCGTTTGTAATGGGTTTTATTGTTTTTGTGTTGTCGCGCCGTGAAACGCCATCACAATACGGTGAGGGGCGCAACATTTCCGTCTCATGCTTGAGGTATTCGGGCCAATCACAACGCACTGGATAGCTGGCCAATCAGAGCACGCCTCGCTTCTCAGAACGATGAGCTTTGTAAAAATTGAAGCGTTTCAGAAAGGCGGGGCATAGAGGAGCAACAATAATGTACAGTATGTGGAAAATAATGTGTTTTTTGAACCTTAAACCACATAAACACATTGCATTACACCAAATACACTAAATAATGTTCTTTTTAGCAACATCATATGACCCCTTTAAGACCCGTTGCGCCGTCTGATGCTTTGACATCAAATCTGGTGCAAATTTAGTCTTGAGCACCATATTGCTGTACTGAACGACTCCATTTAAAATACACATGTTGTCAATTAAATACTCATGGCACAGTGCTATTCCAATGCATTTGGCACATGCTTAACTCTGCTTAAAAAAGTTGCCAGACACCACCAGCATTATTGATGATTTTTACTAAAATCTCATGGCCCCCAGAATATGTTGTTGTATAAATATCTGAACATGCAATATGTCAAAATAATGCTTTTAAACAAAAAGAAAAAAAAATCTGTTATTCTAGCTTCAAGCATTATTTTTTTATCAACAAAAATTTCAAATGATTAAAAAAAGCAACATTTTGAGCAAAAAAGCTGAGAAAATCATGTTTTTATCAAATACTACATCTGGATCATATTCAGTATGAAGATGCAGTAGATTGCTTCCATCAGCACTCCCAAAGCTTCACAGATGGATTGCGGCTGGTTTGTGAAAATTAAGCAGGCTCTGCGCTGAAATAGCATGTGCTAAATTGGCGTAACTATAGTGAATTCACCCCTCAATGTTTAAAAATGCACATTGTGTCCAAGTCCCCAGTCTTTTCATGACAAAAAACAAAACAAGCAGGATAAAAGAAAGTCATATAAGTTTAAAATGACATGAAGGTGATTAAATGATGGCAACTTTTGAGTAAATCATTTCTTTTAGCAGGAATTTCATAACTCACTTTCGTCTTACTCTGCTACACAGTTGCTCTGTTTGGAGTATGTAGTTGCGTAGCTGAAAGACCAGGATGTTCACATTATCAAGTAGAGGCTGGAAGAAAGTTTCTGCATCTCTTCTGAAGAGGATGAGGAGACGAGCATCTATTCTGGCATCTGAGATGACTGACTGCACTCTTTCAGGACTCTCTCCACACAGAAGAAAGATCTCTCCACTGAAGACATGGCTTGAGGTCACTGTTAGCTTCTCCATCGCATCCAGGAACGGCTCAAGTTTCTTCAGACCCTCTAATGTGTCTTTGAGGACGTCGCCGAGCTTCTCCTCCTGCTGATTTTCATTGATGTCTCTCATCTTCTCAAGCTCTGTCTTTCTCTCAGAGGTCCATTTCTGTTCCTGGTCACAGAAGTCTCTTATGGTCTCAATGTAAATGAGTGTGTCCTGGACATACACTGTCAGACGCTCCTCTAACTGTGCCCTGTGCCGCAGAACAAAACAACAACGTGAATTTATTGTAATAAATGTATTCATTATACTTTTTATTCTTCGTACCCACCTCCATTTTCCTGTGCAGGTGAAAGGCTAGTATGGATGTTACCAGAGCTGGGTAGTAACTGATTACTAGTAATTAACAGATTCCAAAAATTAAGTACTTAGATTAAATTACATTTTAAAATACTCGTAGTCAGACTACAGATACTTTTTTATTGATTACACGAATGCATGTTATTTACACAATTATTCATAATTTATTGATCTAGGCTACTGAATGTAATACAGTCAGGTTCATAAATATTGGGACATCGACACAATTCTAACATTTTTGGCTCTATACACCACCACAATGGATTTCAAATGAAACGAACAAGATGTGCTTTAACTGCAGACTGTCAGGTTTAATTTGAGGGTATTTACATCCAAATCAGGTGAACGGTGTAGGAATTACAACAGTTTGCATATGTGCCTCCCACTTGTTAAGGGACCAAAAGTAATGGGACAGAATAATAATCATAAATCAAACTTTCACTTTTTAATACTTGGTTGCAAATCCTTTGCAGTCAATTACAGCCTGAAGTCTGGAACGCATAGACATCACCAGACGCTGGGTTTCATCCCTGGTGATGCTCTGCCAGGCCTCTACTGCAACCGTCTTCAGTTCCTACTTGTTCTTGGGGCATTTTCCCTTCAGTTTTGTCTTCAGCAAGTGAAATGCATGCTCAATCGGATTCAGGTCAGGTGATTGACTTGGCCATTGCATAACAGTCCATTTCTTTCCCTTCAAAAACTCTTTGGTTGCTTTTGCAGTATGCTTTGGGTCATTGTCCATCTGCACTGTGAAGCGCCGTCCAATGAGTTCTGAAGCATTTGGCTGAATATGAGCAGATAATATTGCCCGAAACGCTTCAGAATTCATCCTGCTGCTTTTGTCAGTAGTCACATCATCAATAAATACAAGAGAACCAGTTCCACTGGCAGCCATACATGCCCACGCTACCACCACCATGCTTCACTGATGAGGTGGTTTACTTAGGATCATGAGCAGTCCCTTGCCTTCACAGTTCTGGAACAACATCCTATGGACAGATGAGACCAAGATCAACTTGTACCAGAGTGATGGGAAGAGAAGAGTATGGAGAAGGAAAGGAACTGCTCATGATCCTAAGCATACCACCTCATCAGTGAAGCATGGTGGTGGTAGCGTGGGCATGTATGGCTGCCAGTGGAACTGGTTCTCTTGTATTTATTGATGATGTGACTACTGACAAAAGCAGCAGGATGAATTCTGAAGTGTTTCGGGGCAATATTATCTGCTCATATTCAGCCAAATGCTTCAGAACTCATTGGACGGCGCTTCACAGTGCAGATGGACAATGACCCAAAGCATACTGCAAAAGCAACCAAAGAGTTTTTGAAGGGAAAGAAGTGGACTGTTATGCAATGGCCAAGTCAATCACCTGACCTGAATCCGATTGAGCATGCATTTCACTTGCTGAAGACAAAACTGAAGGGAAAATGCCCCAAGAACAAGCAGGAACTGAAGACGGTTGCAGTAGAGGCCTGGCAGAGCATCACCAGGGATGAAACCCAGCGTCTGGTGATGTCTATGCGTTCCAGACTTCAGGCTGTAATTGACTGCAAAGGATTTGCAACCAAGTATTAAAAAGTGAAAGTTTGATTTATGATTATTATTCTGTCCCATTACTTTTGGTCCCTTAACAAGTGGGAGGCACATATGCAAACTGTTGTAATTCCTACACCGTTCACCTGATTTGGATGTAAATACCCTCAAATTAAAGCTGACAGTCTGCAGTTAAAGCACATCTTGTTCGTTTCATTTGAAATCCATTGTGGTGGTGTATAGAGCCAAAAATGTTAGAATTGTGTCGATGTCCCAATATTTATGGACCTGACTGTACATTTCAACATGACATTTCCACATTTAGCAGTATTTCCATATTATTAATGAACTAAAATCAGGCTGAATCCTTTTATTTTCGTTTTATATATTTTCCATGCAAAGTTCATTATAAAATCAAGCGGGATATTTATTAAGTCCTCATGCAAGCCTGCAGATATTGACATTGTCTACTCACCTGATGTCCATGCCTCAGTCTGATCAAATCTGGATTGAGAAATCAAAAAGCATAGAAAGTGAAAGCTCGAGGATCTAAATGGGAGTTTTATATCCGTGATCTAGGATTTATGCAGGACCACCGCCCTTGGGTTAATGTCCCTCCCTCCCTGCGGTGCTGGACGTCCCATAGAAATCAATAGAGATGCACGTGAACACTACTGCAGTAAGATGTTAAAGAGTAAAAATAGACAGTCATCCAGTCCAGACACGAAAACGAAACCACGAAGATAGGGACCGTCTACCAAATACAACACGAAGAGAAAAGAGTTCAATGGCTCTATCAATCTTATTTATATTGTTTTTCTTTTGTTTTTGCTCCAAGGATGTGTTATTGAACCCACAGGGTGAATTTGTTTTGTTTTAAAGACTGAAAGGTGCCAAGACATTTTCAACTTTGTCTAAACTTGGTGTAAATTAGGCTATACAATCTTTATGGGGTGCAAAAAAAATAAAATTAAGCATGTTTAATGTGTTTTTTTGTTTTTTTTTGAAAACAAGGTAAAATTTACAAAAGCTTTTTTTAATTATCATTAATTTTTTGAACAGGTTTAGATGCTCCAATAGCTTGTATAAAGTCTAGAACAGAGCATGTCTCATATAGCCTATACACGTAGAGCACATTAAACCAATCCTGAAGAAGAATCCTCTATGAATTAACCACACTTGTATTGGATTTTTTGTCTTGTTTTATTAGAATGTCAGTTTATCCGGTCATATGTGATTCATAATTGATGCTTTATGATTCTTTAATGTCCAACATATATCAGAAATACATTAGCAAGTGTGAGATTTCCTATAGGACTGTTTTTTGTTTTTTAGGGTAATGATCCATATCACATGTACACTGAAAAAAAATAATTATTGATTTAATTTACAATTTTTTTTAAGGTAAGTGGTTGCAATCAATTTATTGTAGCTATATTTAAATAAACAAGTTTAGTTGACTATACTTTGAACATTTTTTTTTTTAAATGTAGCTAAAATAAATACTTTGCAACCACTTACCTTTAAAAACATTTAGTATCATTTTTTTTTTTTCAGTGTACATCTCAATTTTTGTTTCCTACATCTTTAAAATTTGACATTTTAGTTTTACCAACCCGCAGATGGATTTTACCTGTAGGTATACAAATTAGAAAGTGAAAGTTGTACATTTTTACATATACTGCTGTTTATTGTCCACACTGTCTCATAAGGACACATCTATCAGCTTACCCCAAGGGCATCCAAGATGTAGGTGTCTTTTGTTCTTCAGTAGATCCAATTTTGATGTTTTTAGGTCAAAACGTTCTAGTCTTTCAGTCATATAATGGCAGGTATAGGTCACTGTCTCTATAAGAGGGAAAAAGAACATGCACAGAGAAATCCAAATTAAACAATTCCCCATCGTAACTACACATTGATGGCCTAAGAGAGCGCGCGCACACACACGTCACACCGGATGCGTGTGCGCACTCAGATCACTTGGACATGGTTGTGTACAAGAGTTAAAAAACTATATAAATACTGTTTGTTTTCTCACACAAACCGCTCGTTTCGTGTCTTAGGCCATCAATGTGTAGTTACGATGGGGAATTGTTTAATTTGGATTTCTCTGTGCATGTTCTTTTTCCCTCTTATAGAGACAGTGACCTATACCTGCCATTATATGACTGACAGACTAGAACGGTTTGACCTAAAAACATCAAAATTGGATCTACTGAAGAACAAAAGACACCTACATCTTGGATGCCCTTGGGGTAAGCTGATAGATACCACATTTTAATTTCAAAGTGAACTATCCCTTTAAGAGATTGAATTTGGCTTAGTTTCACCTTAGCTGTGACTGCTCAGAACCAGCCAACACAGAACAATACTGTAGTTTATGGTTCTTGTTTGGTTATTTATTTATTTGTTTCTCTCTAAGCATTCTAGAAACATCATGTTAGAAAACCTAAATAAATAATAGAAAATGGCATGATTTGTTTTTATTTACAACAGGGGCATAGCCATCATTTCAGAAGTGAGGGGGACAGAAATGTAATATATATATATATATATATATATATATATACACAGATGTGGTCAGAATTATTGGCACCCTTGGTAAACATGATCAAAGAAGGCTGTGAAAATTAATCTGCATTGTTAATCCTTTTGATATTTTATTTTAAAAAATCACAAAAATCTAACCTTTCATTGGATAATAAGAATTTAAAATGGGGGGAAATATCGTTATGGAATAAATGTATTTCTCTAATACACATTGGACAAAATTAACGCCACCCTTTTATTTAATACTTTTTGAAACCTCCAAAATGGTATAGGAGTTTTCTCCTATAATACCTGATGAAGTTAGAGACACCTGACAAGAGATCAGAGACCATTCCTTCATCCAGAACCTCTCCAGATCCTTCAGATTCACCCAGAACCTCTCCAGATCCTCTCCAGATCCTTCAGATTCATCCAGAACCTCTCCAGATCCTTCAGATTCATCCAGAACCTCTCCAGATCCTTCAGATTCATCCAGAATCCCTCCAGATCCTTCAGATTCATCCAGAATCTCTCCAGATCCTTCAGATTCATCCAGAACCTCTCCAGATCCTTCAGATTCATCCAGAATCTCTCCAGATCCTTCAGATTCATCCAGAACCTCTCCAGATCCTTCAGATTCATCCAGAATCTCTCCAGATCCTTCAGATTCATCCAGAACCTCTCCAGATCCTTCAGATTCATCCAGAACCTCTCCAGATCCTTCAGATTCACACAGAACCTCTCCAGATCCTTCAGATTCATCCAGAACCTCTCCAGATCCTTCAGATTCATCCAGAATCTCTCCAGATCCTTCAGATTCATCCAGAATCTCTCCAGATCCTTCAGATTCACACAGAACCTCTCCAGATCCTTCAGATTCACACAGAACCTCTCCAGATCCTTCAGATTCATCCAGAACCTCTCCAGATCCTCCAGATTCACACAGAACCTCTCCAGATCCTCTCCAGATCCTTCAGATTCATCCAGAATCTCTCCAGATCCTTCAGATTCATCCAGAATCTCTCCAGATCCTTCAGATTCATCCAGAATCTCTCCAGATCCTTCAGATTCACACAGAACCTCTCCAGATCCTCTCCAGATCCTTCAGATTCATCCAGAATCTCTCCAGATCCTTCAGATTCATCCAGAATCTCTCCAGATCCTTCAGATTCACACAGAACCTCTCCAGATCCTTCAGATTCACACAGAACCTCTCCAGATCCTTCAGATTCATCCAGAACCTCTCCAGATCCTCCAGATTCACACAGAACCTCTCCAGATCCTTCAGATTCATCCAGAATCTCTCCAGATCCTTCAGATTCACACAGAACCTCTCCAGATCCTTCAGATTCATCCAGAATCCCTCCAGATCCTTCAGATTCATCCAGAACCTCTCCAGATCCTTCAGATTCATCCAGAACCTCTCCAGATCCTTCAGATTCATCCAGAATCTCTCCAGATCCTTCAGATTCATCCAGAATCTCTCCAGATCCTTCAGATTCATCCAGAATCTCTCCAGATCCTTCAGATTCATCCAGAATCCCTCCAGATCCTTCAGATTCATCCAGAACCTCTCCAGATCCTTCAGATTCATCCAGAACCTCTCCAGATCCTTCAGATTCATCCAGAATCTCTCCAGATCCTTCAGATTCATCCAGAATCTCTCCCAGAATCTCTCCAGATCCTTCAGATTCATCCAGAATCTCTCCAGATCCTTCAGATTCATCCAGAACCTCTCCAGATCCTTCAGATTCATCCAGAACCTCTCCAGATCCTTCAGATTCACAGCTTCTTCTCTTCAGTTCACCTCACTCATCTTCTACAGGGTTCAGGTCAGAGACTAGAGCAGAAGCTTGGTTTTGTGCTCAGTGACCCATTATTAGTGTTGTTTTTGAGGTTTGTGTTTGGATTATTGTCCGGTTGGAAGATCCAAACATTATAAGATTTCTAACAGAGTCAGTCACTTATTGATTTTTTATCTGTTGGTATTTGATCGAATCCATGATGGATCCATTGTGTGTCTAAACAAGATGTCCAGCAGAAATATAGGCCCACAACATCAAAAATACAGCAGTATATTTCATTGTACACATGGGGTACTTTTTATCCCTGTGTTCACCAAACCCATCTTGAGTGTTTGCTGCTAAAAAGCTCTTTTTTAGTTTCATCTGAGCATAGAAGCCAAAGCCAGTCCCATTTGAAGTTCCAGTCGTGTCTGATAACTCAATATGCTGAGATTGTTTTTGGATGAGACTCGACTAATTTCAGCAATTCTCCAGCTGTGGTTCTTGAAGAGTCTTTAGCCGCTCAAACTCTCCTTCTCACCGTGGATTAGGACGATATAGACACACGTCCTCTTCCAGACAGATTCATAACATTTTATGTTGATTGGAAATTCTTAATTATTGCCCTGATGGTGGAAATGGGAATTTTCACTGCTCTAGCTCTTTTCTTAAAGCCACTTCACTAATTTGTGAAGCTCAATTATCTTTTGCTGCACATCAGAAATATATTCTTTGGTTTTTCTCATTGTGATGATGATCAAGGGAATTTGGGCTTTGTTTTCCCTCCTATTTATATTTCTGTGAAACAGGAAGCCATGGCTGGATAATTCCATGTGTGATTCTCCTCCGCTCCACGTGGCGGCGCAAGAAGACTCGCGCTCGACGCTCGTGACGTCACACACAAACACTCGCAGAAGAAGAGCGGAATCGTTCGGCGCGCGCGTCTCAGATCGGTTATAATAATATTTCATATTGTAATAAATATAATCGTGAGAGTGACAGCAGAAGAGTGTTCGTGTCCAGACGGATGGAGGAGTTTCTGAAGCACTTTAAAAACCACAGCAGAGCGGTACATTTACTTCACTTTCTCTCTTTCTCTCACTTTTTAATTAGAAAAAATATCAATTTATCCTAATATGTTTATATAGTCGCTTATATATGTTTATACAGTACACACACTCGCACAGGTGTGTGTACTGTATGTATGAATGTTTTATCATACTTTTGATATACGTTAAAAGTAATTGCAATATAGTAATGTATATGAAGTGCACTAATACACACACACACACACACACACACACACATATCTTTTAATTATATTAAGATTAATTGTATTAGTACTAATTATATGTACATCAATTATACCTAATGTTTTTCTGTGCAAAAAGTAAATATTATACATTTTTACCATGATTTACAGAAAGCAGTCAGTAAAATATCATTCAGTGTAATAATCTTTTCAGGAATATTTACATCAAGAATCAGTTGATGATTAGTTTTACCCCAAATACTACTGATTTTACATTTTTAAACTTTACTAAGATCCTATTTTGGCCATTTGTCAGCAAGAGTTTTTACTCATTTAAAATGCAATCAAATTTAGTATGCTGACTTATTCTTTTATGTATTTTAATACGTACAGGTCAGAATATGTATGTTGTTTTACATGAATATAAGTGTTACACTGAATGACAATGGAACATTTTCACACACTTTTTGATAATTTATCCTCCCAAAACTTATTTGAGACGTTAAAAGTAGACACTTTACTTGCTTTTAATGTGCTTTCTATGTATTTAAAATCACTTCTGTAAAATTTCTCTTGGTGCAGACACTAAATGTCTGACTCATATGTGACCCAGGACCACAAAAGCAGCCAGAAGGGTCAATTCTTTTTATGATTTATGCAAGCTGAATAAATAATATTTCCATTGATGTATGGTTTGTTATGATAGGACAATATTTGTCTGAGATACAACTATTTGAAAATCTGGAATCTGAGGGTGCAAAAAAATCTAAATATTGAGAAAATCACCTTTAAAGTTGTTCAAATGAAGTTCTTAGTAATGCATATTGCTTAATATCCTAATGATTTTTGTCATAAAAGAAAAATGGTTAATTTTGACCCATACAATGTATTTTTGGCTATTGCTACAAATATACCTATGCTATAGCTGTGCAGGTGTGTGTGTGTGTGTGTGTGTGTGTGTATGGTAATGTTGTGTGTGTGTGTGTGTGTATGGCAATGATTTGTGTGCGTGTATGGCAATGATGTGTGTGTGTGTATGGTAATGATGTGTGTGTGGTGTGTGTGTGTGTGTGTATGGTAATGATGTGTGTGTGTGTGGCATGTGTGTGTATGGTAATGATGTGTGTGTGGTGTTTGTGTGTGTGTGTATGGTAATGGTGTGTGTGTATGGTAATGATGTGTGTGTGTGGTGTGTGTGTGTGTGGTAATGATGTGTGTGTTGTGTTGTGTGTGTATGGTAATGATGTGTGTGTGTGTGGCGTGTGTGTGTATAGTAATGATGTGTGTGTGGTGTTTGTGTGTGTGTGTATGGTAATGATGTGTGTGTATGGTAATGATGTGTGTGTGTGTGTGTGGTGTGTGTGTGTATGGTAATGATGTGTGTGTTGTGTGTGTGTGTGTATGGTAATGATGTGTGTGTGTATGGTAATGATGTGTGTGTGGTGTGTGTGTATGGTAATGATGTGTGTGGTGTGTGTGTATGTAATGGTGTGTGTGTGTGTGTGTATGGTAATGATGCGTTGTGTGTGTGTTTCAGGAGCAGCGCTGGCTCTCTGTGGTGTTTGAGGTGGTGCAGCAGCAGCTTCTTCCTCTCATCGATGAGTCTCTGTGTCTGTCTGTGTCTCGTCTGTCTCTGGCCGTTGTGTCGAAGGTTCAGACGGCCGTCGGCTCAGACACTGGTTTACCTGTCAGCTACAGGTGAGTCTGACGCTCAGGTGGGATCATCACTGTCTACAACATATGAATTATCCACATGATGGAAAACTGTGAATGATTTGATTAATGTCGTCTGATGAACTAGTTTTATTTGTAACGGAAAAAAAAATATTTCACTCATGTTTTGATATATTTTTCCTTCTTGTTATCATTTTTTCTGACATGTCTTGAATGCACCGTATTCACACTTCAGCATATTTGTTGTATTATTATTGTTTTTATCATTTCATCATACACCAGTGGTCTGTTTGCAGTAATATCCTCATGTTTTCTGTCAGGTTTGTGTCCGTGTCGGAGCTGATCCGTGATCAGAGAACCGCCTGCTGCAGCAGCCTCCGTTGGAGCTCCGCCCACTACCGGGAACAAGCCAGGGGGGC
This sequence comes from Schizothorax lantsangensis, assembly GCA_027422415.1. Lineage (NCBI taxonomy): Eukaryota > Metazoa > Chordata > Actinopteri > Cypriniformes > Cyprinidae > Schizothorax > Schizothorax lantsangensis. The sequence continues at coordinate 27,787,869 of CM049862.1, forward strand.
GGAGCTAAAGCTGCCCGGTTATAGAGCTCTCCCTCGGGACAACCTGCTTCTGATTGGCTGTCTGTGTGACGGACAGACCGCGGGGACCAATGACGGCGTCTGGAGGGTGAGAGACGCGGGAGGGAGCCTAGCATGTGCGGTGAGCTAATTATTACCTGTTAATTAAAATAAAATAGAATTGTAAGATAAAAAATGTTAAAAAAAATTATTTTATTTTTATAAAAAATGAAGTACTTTCTAATTAAAAATTGCTTTCTGTTGTTGAATATTGTGGAAACACTAAAATTACTAAAATTTACAAAAATTAAGCTAAATAGAAGTATATAAAATGAAAAGACTTTTATTGTCTGTTGATTTTATGCATTAATATTAATGCATATTTATGCATAAATACAGTGGGTTTGCTGCAGTGTAGAGTTGAGGATCTTCTTGTTTTGGTGCAGATGCTGAAGTCGTCTTGTCTCTGGCTGGGGAGGCTGATGCTGTTTCCCTCATGGAACTACATCCCCCATAATGCACCTGGGGCGGGTTACCTAGAGCTGCTGGAGCCTCCGGTGTGTGTGACCCTGGAGGCCATGGCCTTTGACCCCGGAGGAGCCCTGAGCGAGGTCATGAGCGTGACGCGGGCGGCTGAGATCCTCAGACAGAGGTGAGGCGGATCCGGCTCCCAGTGTGACATGCATGTGTTTGATCAGGAGTGTGACGCTGTCTGTGTGTGTGTGTGTGTCTGTGTCTGTGTCTGTGTCTGTGTCTGTGTGTGTGTCTGTGTCTGTGTGTCTGTGTCTGTCTGTGTCTCTATGTCTGTCTGTGTCTGTGTCTGTCTGTGTCTGTGTCTGTGTCTGTGCGTCTGTGTCTGTCTGTGTGTCTGTGTGTCTGTGTGTGTCTGTCTGTGTGTGTCTGTGTGTCTGTGTCTGTGTCTGTCTGTGTGTGTCTGTGTCTGTGTGTTTGTCTGTCTGTGTGTCTGTGTCTGTGTCTGTGTGTCTGTCTGTGTGTCTGTGTCTGCCTGTGTGTCTGTGTGTGTGTGTGTCTGTGTCTGTGTCTGTGTCTGTGTCTGTGTGTCTGTGTCTGTGTCTGTGTCTCTGTGTCTGTGTGTGTGTGTGTGTCTGTGTGTGTGTGTGTGTCTGTGTGTCTGTGTCTGTGTGTCTGTGTGTCTGTGTCTGTGTCTGTGTCTGTGTCTGTGTGTGTGTGTGTGTGTGTGTGTGTGTGTGTGTGTGTGTGTGTGTGTGTGTGTGTGTGTGTGTGTGTCAGGTGTGAGGATCAGGCGTGTGTGTGCGTCAGCGGCCGGGTGAGCGTCGTCTGTCCTCTGCTGGTTATTCGTGGGAAACGATTCTTCTGCCTCGTCCTCAGTGAAGACGGGTCTTCGGTGCCTGTGTTCATCACGGTCCGTATCAACAGATCCCTCAGAAATCATATCTTACCCCAGCTCTGACTCTGATGATGAATCTGAACTAAGATAAATCATGATTTGTTGTTGTTGTTGTTGAATTACTGGTCTGATGAATCTTTGACTTAATGAACTGAATCAAAGTCTGACTCACTTAATGATTGAGTATTGTTTATGTGCTATTATAGTCTTTATTTAATATTTTGATTTTTGCTGTTTTAGTGATGTGCTTTTGTTCTTTTTGTTAGGTTTTTTTTTGTTGTTAAATATTTCTATATAGCTTTCATTTTTATTTTTTGTTTAGTTGTAGCTTTAGTAATTATAGGACTTAAGCTTATTTTAGTTAGTTGTCAGAGCAGTATTTTTAATTTAATTTAAGTTTAAGTTATTTGATGTAGCATTTATTATATTTATATTTATTATATTTGGTTTATTTCAGCTTTATTTAGATTACTAAAAAATCTATGTATTTTTTAAAATTAAATTTAAAAAATGTTTTTTAAAATCTGACCTTTATTTAACAAGAACAGCACTTTCATTTATATTTCCTAATAAAATATAATGCATCTGTTTTATGACATTATAGATGACTGAACTGTGGTGACACATGAGGAGATTGTTTTATTTTCATTTGTTTTATTTAATGTGTATATATTTAGAATTTTTAAAATATATATATGAAGAGTTCATTTGCAAAAACAGATTAACAATTTTCCAAAAACATGTTTTTTCATTGTTTCAACTGCAGTTGGGTTATTTTCATTAGGTTAAAAAATAACAATAAAATACAGCTAACTAACACAATAAAACACAATACAAACATGATAACATAATAAAAAGTTATTTGTTTTTGTAAATAAGCTCTTCATATATATTACAAATATTCATGCTTTCTACCTAATTGAGTAAATATTAGTAATCTATATTCTGATCTTTCTGTTTGATCTGGTGTGTGTTGGTCTGTTCTGTGTGTCAGGAAGACAAGCATCAGTACTGGAGGCAGTGTGTGTGTGTCGGTCAGAGTGTGTGGCTCTCGTCTCTGCGTGTGTGTTCACTGCAGGGGCTGGAGGGCCGGCGCGTGCTGACGGACAGCTGTCAATCACGCCTCCATCCACACCTGCAGCTGCAGGAGAACTCAGAGGATCCAGACATACACTCAGACTCCCTCACCGCTGACACACACACCGCTGACACACACACAGACTCCCTCACTGCTGACACACACACCACAGATACACACACAGACTTCCTCACTGCAGACACACACACCGCTGACACACACACAGACTCCATCACTGCTGACACACACACCGCTGACACACACACAGACTCCCTCACTGCTGACACACACACCGCTGACACACACACAGACTCCTTCACTGCAGACACACACACCGCTGACACACACCTGCGCTCAGGTACAGCGTCCGGCTCCGGTCCTGCAGTCAGAGTCAAATGCTCCACGCTCATCAGCTTCAAGGTATTAGAAACTAGAAATAATTCATTTGTATTATTTTACATTGCATTCTGTGTTTTAAAAAAAAGGTAAATAAAAGCACTGGTATATGATAGATACACATGGTAAAGTTTTAGGTTAAAATAGTATACTGATAAATACACATACTGATAGTATACAAAAAATGTATAGCCTGTAAATCGCTTTGGATGAAAGCATCTGCTAAATGCATAAATGTAAATGTAAATAAAATAATATAAAAATAAATGCATAAATACACTATAGAATAAGGCTGGATGGTCAATTGAAATAAATCTGAAATTGCAAAGGATGCAACTTAATCAAATAAATACATGCCCTTTGTGTTTCAAAGTGATTTTACTTCAATTATCTCTCTTTTTTTATTTTACAGTGCATTTATTTGTTTATTTAATTTTTATATTTTTGTTCAGTAGTTTTATTATTATTAATTACTTATTATTATTATATAGTCTTATTTATATACAGTATAATCAAAACATTTTGGTAAAATTGTAAAACTATCCCTCTTGTCCCCCCCCCCAATTTATTATTTTCTATTTTATTTCAAATGGGAAAAAACATCAATAAGATTTTAAAAGAATAAGGCATTTATAAGAAAATAGGGTAACACTTTACAGTAAGGTGTCATTTGTTAACATTAATGTATTAACTAACATTAACGAACAATGAACAATTCATTTATTACACTATTTATTCATCTTTGTTAATGTTAGTTAATAAAAATACAGTTGTTCATGTTAGTTCATAGTGCATTAACTAATGTTAACAAACACAACTTGTGATTTTAATAATGCATTAGTAAATGCTGAAATTAACATTAACTACGATTAATAAATGCTGTAGAGGTATTGTTCATTCTTATTAACTAATGTGCCTTATTGTAAAGTGTTACCAAAAATGCTGCTTAAAATAGTTAAGTAATGAAATATTGCAGGGCATGCTTATTTCATATTCATATACATGGAAAAAGGAAAAATTCCCTTAAAGCAAACAGGTGTGATCTTTGACCTGTGCTGTGACTGGTCTCTGTAGTAACTGTGTCTGATTGACAGGGCACAGTCACAAAGATCTTGAACGCAGAGGCGGGGCTTTATGAGATTGACGGACAGGTGGGGCTTTGTCTGGCCTATCAGCCGGCTCAGAAATGGGGCAGCGGCTTGAGGCCAGGGGCGGAGATTCAGGTGAGTGTGACACACACACACTCACACACGCACACTCACTCACTCACTCAATCACTCACTCAAACACACACACACACACACACACACACACACACACACACACTCTCTCTCACAATATTATATATATATATATTTATCAGAATGTTTCTCTGTTGTTTGTCTTCAGCTTCACAATGTTCACTTCATGTACCGCGCTTCCCCGTTTGCTCCGCGTGTGGTTCTGTGCGCGTGTCTGCGCTCCAGCCTGCAGATCACCGCCTTCAGCCACCTGAGTTCAAAGGTGGAGGTGTCGGGGTCACACGGGCCCCTGCAGCGCCTCCTGCTGGAGAAGAATCTGGGCGCGTCGCAGTATCTCTGGCTCTGCTACTGTCAGAACGCCGTCGCTGAGAGGTGAGGGAAGAAAACACAATAAAGGCTTGATGCTTTAAAGTTTGAAAATTATAAATAGTAGTATTGTTCTTGAATTTTTGTATGAAATTGAATTTCTGAATTTGTATGTGAAATGTTAAGATTTAAATCACAATCACAATTTTTAAAAGAAAAATCACAATTAGTTTTTTCCCCACAAATGATACCCCAAATACTGTAGTTTTACAGTCATTGTCACGTTATTAACCTCTGTGTGTGTGTGTGTGTGTGTGTGTGTCAGGTTGTGTCCTCGCTGGGTGAGAGCGGAGCGAGTGTGTGTGGTCGCCGAGCGGCTGCTGGAGTTTGTGTGTGACACTGAACAGAAGACACAAAAAAAGAGAAACATTTACAGAGAGATGATACAGGAGCCACACCAGTGCCCTCTTACCACGGTAAAGCATACACACTCTTATCACCATAGTTTACAAACTCCCACACATACCCTGTAACCAGAGTAACACACACATGCTCTGTTACAGTAACACACACACACATATGCTCTGTTACAGTAACACACACACACACACACACGCGTGCCCTTTTACCACAGTAACACACACACATGCTCTGTTACCACAGTAACACACATATGCTCTGTTACCACAGAAACACACACGACCTGTTACCACTGTAACACATACATGCTGTTACCACAGTAACACACACACATATGCTCTGTTACAGTAACACACACACACACACACACACACACACACATATGCTCTGTTACCACAGTAACACACATGCTCTGTTACCACAGTAACACACACACACACGCATATGCTCTGTTACCACAGTAACACACATATGCTCTGTTACAGTAACACACACACACATATGCTCTGTTACCACAGTAACACACATATGCTCTGTCACCACAGAAACACACACGCTCTGTTACCACAGTAACACATACATGCTGTTACCACAGTAACATACAAATGCTCTGTTACCACAGTAACACACACACATATGCTCTGTTACAGTAACACACACACACACACACACACACATATGCTCTGTTCCCACAGTAACACACATATGCTCTGTTACAGTAACACACACACACACACACACACACACACACACACACACACACCCTGTTACCACAGTAACATACACACATGCCCTGTTACCACAGTAACACGCACACACACACACACACACACACACACACACACCCTGTTACCACAGTAACATACACACATGCCCTGTTACCACAGTAACACGCACGCACACACACACACACACACACACATATGCTCTGTTACTACAGTAACACACACGCCCTGTTACCACAGTAACACATACATGCTGTTACCACAGTAACACACAAGTGCCCTGTTACCATAGTAACAAACAAACACACACACACACACACACACACACACGTGCCCTGTTACCACAGTAGCACACACATATGTTCTGTTACTACAGTAACACATGCAATGTTACCATAGTAACACACATGTGCCCTGTTACCATAGTAACACACACACACACACACACACACACACACACACACACACACACACATGTGCCCTGTTACCACAGTAACACACACATGCTCTGTTACCACAGTAAAACACACGTGCCCTGTTACCACAGGAACACACACACACATATGCTCTGTGACCACAGTAACACACATGCCTTGTTACCACGGTAACACACACATATTATATGCTAATTAAAAATTGCATTCCTTCAACCCTGACTGACTGATTTGAAATGAGTGTGTGTAGTAATGGTCTGTCTCTGTCAGTTCTGTGTGTGGTGGCCGTCTGCGGCGCTGTGGTCGCTGAGGCAGCTGTCTGATTGGATGAGGCGTGAGGTGTGGGCGTCGCTCTCACTGGCGTCTCTCCTGCCTGCGTCCGCGGCTCACATGACGGCGCTGGAGCTGAACGCGGCGCTGTCCTGGTCCGTTCACAAGGTCCCGCTGACGGACGCGTCCCCGGAGCCGCTGCTGTTGCTGGGGGTTCTGGAGCTGGACTCGACCCGCACCACACTGCAGCTCAGAGACCAGACACACGCGCTCGACTGCCTGTGTGTCACAACCCACCAATCAGGAGACAGAACCGCACACATCAACACCGCCTGGCAGGGTAATGATTAGTATCAGCTCATTTAATTATGGTTACACTTTATTTTAAGGTGTCCTTGTTGCAGTGTAATTACACATTTAAGTACGGAGTCATATTTATTGACTACATGTACTTACTATATGGTTAGGATTAGGGTTAGGGTTTGGCTTACTTGCATGTAATTATGCATAATTTATTATTATTAGAATGGTAAGTACATGTAACAAGGACACCTTAAAATAAAGTGTTACCTTAATTATTGATTGAGCATTTGTGTCCTTTATACAGCGTTAAGCCATGAGGTGTGTTTTCTGCCCTGTTATGAAGCATATCAGAGTGAAACAGCTTCTATTTTGTTGCTATAGTTAACCAAAATTAAAACTATTAGAAAGCATTTTTGTTAATTGAAATGAAGATGGAATAATGCAAAATATAAATATTATATGGAGAAAATTTAACTAAATGAAAAGTAGAAATTGTTGGCATCTGAGTGAAATAAAGTAGTTTTTAAGTTGAAGTGTTAAAATTACTAACTGAAATAAAATTAAAACCATTATAAAAATATTTTAAAGAACACAAATAATTAGAGCACATAAATTAACTGAAGAACATAAAACTGAAGAAAAAAAATCGATTAAAAACAAGGATTAAACTGTTTTATTATTTGCATATAAACAGTTTTTTTTGCACTGTTCACAGTGTTGGTTGAAGCTCTTATGGCTTATTGCTTGAGTTGTGATGTAATGTGTGTTTGTGTGTGTGTGCGTGTGTGTGTGTGTGTGTGTGTGTAGGTTGTCTAGTGTGTGTGCGGCGGTGTACATTAGTCATGGAGAGGTTCATGAAGACACATTTCCCTTCCTGGAAACATCTGGATCAGCCGAGTTACATCACACACAAACACTTCAGGTACACACACACACACATTACAGGTGTACACACACTCACACACATACACACACACACATACACACACACACACACACACACACACACACACACACACACACACACACACACACACACACTCACACACACTGCAGGTACACACACACACTCACACACACTGCAGGTACACACACACACACACAACACACACACACACACTGCAGGTACACACACACACACACACACACACACACACACACACACTGCAGGTACACACACACACACACACACACACACACACACACACACACACACACACGCAGGTACACACACACACACACACACACACACACACACACACACACACACACACACACACACACACACACACACACACACACACACTGCAGGTACACACACACACACACACACACACACACACACACACATTACAGGTGTACACACACACACACACACACACACACACACACACACACTGCAGGTACACACACACACACACTCACACACACACACACACACACACACACACACACACACACACACACACACACACTGCAGGTACACACACACACACACACACACACACTGCAGGTACACACACACACACACACACACACACATTACAGGTGTACACACACACACACACACACACACACACATTACAGGTGTACACACACAAACACACACACTCACACACACTTCAGGTACAAACACACATACGAGTGCATATATTCAGAAATGCATATTGTCAATGAGCACATATAATCAAATTATAATCACATGTTATTATGGTAATAGCAACGTTTTAAGAGATTTAAATGAATTAAAATAAATTAAATGAATTAAAACTTTAAGGAATATCACACTATTTTTCTTCTGTGTTTAATTTTTAACAGTAAACCTCTTGTGCAGCACTGTTTGACAAAAAATAAAAAGTTATTGTGCATTTTAATTTGATTTTAAAAGATTAATTAAATTGTTAATGTTTTTATGCCTTTATTTGATTTAAAACCATTTGTGATGATTTGTATTAAATCATGAATCAAGAACAATTAAAACAGACAAGAAATAAAACATTTCCTAGAGCCCTGTTATTGTAATAAATTGTTAAAGTATTATGAATTAAATTAATTAGGCATGCTTTTTGATTATTCAAATTTAATTTTAATGAAAAAAAATGGAATTTGTGAAAAAAAATTAAACTTCAAAATTCAACCCTAAATGTTTAACTAAAAAAAATAATAATTATCCCCCCAAAAAAATTAAGATGGAAAATAGTGGAATTCAGAAAAAAAGAAAACAATTTAATTTAGGAAAAAATATAATGGATTTCATAGGTTCCTAAAAATGTTATTTTTGTTAAGGAGTTTTATGATTTTAATTAATTTTAATTATTTAATTTCAATTTTAAAAATTAATGATTATAATTGAATGTAACCATTTAAACTGAATCCAGAAAAATTTAACAAGAAAAAAAAAAAAAAAAACTAATTGGGGACACCCCCCCCCCCCCCCCCCCCCCCTTTTATAGGAATGTGATCTTTATGCAGGTGTGTGTGTGTGTGTGTGTGTGTGTGTGCGCGCCTGTGTCTGTTTGTGTCTGTGTCTGTGTGTGTGTGTGTGTGTGTGTCTATGTGTGTGTGTGTGTGTGTGTGTGTGTGTGTGTGTGTGTGTGTGTGTGTGTGTGTGTGTGTGTGTGTGTGTGTGTGTGTGTGTGTCTGTGTGTGTGTGTGTGTGTCTGTGGGTGTGTCTGTGTGTGTGTGTGTGTGTGTGTGTGTGTGTGTGTGTGTGTGTGTCTGTGTGCAGGGTTTATCTTCAGCTGTGTGTGGATGATCTGACCATCATCAGTCCGTCTGCTGCCATGAGCCACTGTCTGATGGAGGACAGACAGACAGACCGAGAGAGTGCTAAGAGACCCAGAGTGGCTGAGCGACCTCTGACCCCTGCGGCGTGCGTGAGCTCGCTGCTCAGACTGGAGTCCAAGCAGGGCGTGACACTGCAGAACGGCTCCGCTGCGGCGCTCAGACTGCAGCCGGGCTTCGTCTGTAGAGCCGTGTGTCTGGGAGACGCTCAGCGCTGGAGCCACGACCCCAGAAACCACCGGCTGCAGGAGCGCGAGCGACACGGAGACGCTCATAAGGTCAGCAGCACACCGTCAAACACCAGAGAGTCCAGCTGCCATCTTCAGAGCATTTCATCTGTCACATGCAGGGCTCCAGACTGCGACTAAAACGGTTGCATTTGCGACCAAAAATATTAATTTTCAAGTGAAGTTTTTGCTGAGGTCGCCACTGGCGACTATATATATTTGCATGTAATGCTTTTTTTCCGTTACTTTCTATTACTTAGGTATTTGATTGTTTTTTTGACGACCAAAATTTAACTATTAAGACAGAATCCAGAATACTTAAAAAGGAAAAAACTTAATTTGGGAAAATGACAACTGATTTCATATCAGTTTTATGTCTAGTAAGTTCTACATCAGCTGTTATTCTTTAGAGACAGTACTACAGAAACAGAACCAATAACAGATCAATAGAAAAGCATTTGATTCTTTAATTATTCAATAGTTGCAGACTGATCTGGAGTTTAATTATCTTCTGCAGTTTGGCTCTGAATTATCATAACACTACAAAAAACAAAACAATATGCATTATGAATACATTAATAATATTTTATTATTAATATTAATATTATTGCTGTTATTAATGTTTTATTATATGCATAATTTATTAAGATTTTATTTATTTGTTAATTGTTATTTTTGCTATTATTATTATTATCATGTAATCATGTTATTATATAAAGGTGAACAGCAAGCAAGTATTACAGACCTGATAACAGATCATTAGCTGAGAGTATGAGTCAGTCTGGAGTTTAGAGGAGGATGATGGGATTGAAATGTGAATCTGTGTGTGTTCTGCAGATTGAGCTGCACTTCATGGGTTCGTGTGTTCGCTGGTTCCCCGTCCTTCATCCTGGATGTGTGTACAGAGTAATCGCACGCAACACTGAGGTACCACACACACACACACACACACACACCGATTCAGCGTCTCCCAAAGTCTGGTGTCTGACTATTAGCATAAAGTCTGTTTACTCCGAGCAAGAACCGCCCACTTTGACAGGAAGAGAGCATCTGACTGACCAGGTACAGCCGTCAATCACAGTTCTGTCTTTTTAACATCTGTCTCTCTCTCTCTCTCTCTCTCTCTCTCTCTCTCTCTCTCTCTCTGTGTCTCTCTCGCTCTCTCTCTCTCTCTCTCTCTCTCTCTCTCTCTCAGGATGTGAGTGTGTTAAAAGCCAAGGGGGTTTCAGCGAGGGGCGGAGTCACACAGCTCAGTAGCCCCGCCCTCCTGCTGCAGCCACAGTGGCGTATTCACACGATCACTGAAGAGCTGCCAGACACACAGGTACACACACATACACTCTCACACACGGTCATACTCACACACACACACACTCACTCACTCACTCACTCACTCACGCACACGCACACACTCTCACACGCACACACACACACACACACTCACTCACTCACGCACACACGCACTCACACACACTCTCACACACACACTCAGACACATGCACACGCACTCACTCACACACACACACACACACACACACACACGCACTCACACACAGACACACGCACTCACACACAGACACACGCACACGCTCTCACACACACACACACACACACAGATGTTGATTGTTTGTGAGCTTTGACCTGTGCTGTGTCTTCAGGCAGGTGTTCCTGCGCTCATGAGCGTGTCTGAAGTTCTTCACAGCAGGTGATGATCATCACACTAAACACATCTTTAGCTCTGAATACATCAGCATCATCTCTGAGTGACGGTGTGTGTTTTATAGCTCCGCCCCTGAGATCATCTCCTTCTGTGGAATCATTACTCAGCGAATCACATTACAGGAGGACAACGGAACCAAACCCAAGATCCAATCACTGTCAGCAGCTGAAGGTTTGGCCCCGCCTCCAGCTTCTCTCTCTACAGACATCTGCTGACTGAGTCGCTGTGGTTATACCAGATGTTTCCTTCTCTGTTAATATCCAGATGCAAGCGTTGAGCAGGATCTGCGGGTGCGTTTGACCGTCCAGGACGCTGATTGTCCCGGTCATGTGATCGATGTGTATGTGGATCTGTCGTGTGGTCCATACATACTCGGTCTGATCGCCGGAGCCGCGGTTTCTGTCCGTCACGTTCAGCGCAGAGTCTCCAAGTTAGTTTGAGATGCTTTCATTAACAGTGATTTATATACTCAAAATATATAGCAAATCTCAGCTCTGTGATTGTTTATATTGCAAAATGTTTAACTGTATTATCACCCAGCTCTATGGAGGACAAACCTGCAAACATATAAATAAATAAATGTAACAATTGGAAAATAAATTAATGAATAAATGGCTTAAAACAAAAACAGTTGATTTTTAATGATTACATTTACACTTAATCTATATAATCAATCAATTCTAATATCAGTCCACCTGATTATCATACAAGAGACAAAAGTAAATAAATAAATACAATTTAAATATGGAAATAAATACATGTGTGGATTAATAAGTATAAAATAATGCATTAATATATATAAAAAAATAAAATAATAATAATTTTTAAAATAAAAAATGGCTTGATAACCAAATACCATTCATTTTTAATCAAATTTTAAATTTACACTTTAATCTACGATAAACAAATGATATGCAACTCCAGCTCTGATTATCATACAAGAGACAGAAATGTAAGAAGAAACACAAAAAATTTGAATAAAATAAATAAATATGTAATATTTAAATGTATAAATAAATACATGTGTAAATAAATATAAAAATATAAATATATTCCTTTGTTTTCTATTATTTATTTAATTATTTAAATTTTTTCTGTATATAAAGTTGGATATATTAGCATATCTAACTTTACCCACATACTGTACTTACAGTACACTCACATAAAGCTGTATATACTATATAGTAAATCTCAAATGCTTGATTGTTTATATCATCAAAATATAATATTGTCCAGCTCTACTCTGCTATATAAGATCTTATAAACATAAACATCATGATTTTTGGGTGAAGCTGCTTTGAAACAGTAAGTATTGTGAAAAGCGCTACATTAATCAATCTTGTTTTATAGTGATGTTGTGTGTGTTTCAGAGTGTGTAACGTGTACTGCCGCTCTCTGCCCATCAGCTGTGTGAGCGTCACTGATCTGACGTCAGTCCGTTCAAGGTGAGTCACACACTTATTTACACACCTGTGTTTGGTTACAGTGAGGGACTGAGACAACCACACAGTCCAGCTAGAGTTTGAGCTTAAACAGACAGACTGCTGCAGTTTTTATTATGAATTAGCCTATTATTTATCTGTGCACATCATTATTTATGCATTGTGTTTTAGTGTATTATTTTACACTAGCATGCAAATTATTAGTTTATTATGAATTAGCCTATTATTTATCTGTGCACATCATTATTTATGCATTGTGTTTTAGTGTATTATTTTACACTAGCATGCAAATGATTAGTTTATTATGAATTAGCCTATTATTTATCTGTGCACATCATTATTTATGCATTGTGTTTTAGTGTATTATTTTACACTAGCATGCAAATTATTAGTTTATTGTGAATTAGCCTATTATTTATCTGTGCACATCATTATTTATGCATTGTCTTTTAGTGTATTATTTTACACTAGCATGCAAATGATTAGTTTATTATGAATTAGCCTATTATTTATCTGTGCACATCATTATTTATGCATTGTGTTTTAGTGTATTATTTTACACTAGCATGCAAATTATTAGTTTATTATGAATTAGCCTATTATTTATCTGTGCACATCATTATTTATGCATTGTGTTTTAGTGTATTATTTTACACTAGCATGCAAATGATTAGTTTATTATGAATTAGCCTATTATTTATCTGTGCACATCATTATTTATGCATTGTGTTTTAGTGTATTATTTTACACTAGCATGCAAATTATTAGTTTATTATGAATTAGCCTATTATTTATCTGTGCACATCATTATTTATGCATTGTGTTTGTGTATTATTTTACACTAGCATGCAAATGATTAGTTTATTATGAATTAGCCTATTATTTATCTGTGCATATCATTATTTATGCATTGTCTTTTAGTGTATTATTTTACACTAGCATGCAAATGATTAGTTTATTATGAATTAGCCTATTATTTATCTGTGCACATCATTATTTATGCATTGTGTTTGTGTATTATTTTACACTAGCATGCAAATGATTAGTTTATTATGAATTAGCCTATTATTTATCTGTGCATATCATTATTTATGCATTGTGTTTTAGTGTATTATTTTACACTAGCATGCAAATTATTAGTTTATTATGAATTAGCCTATTATTTATCTGTGCATATCATTATTTATGCATTGTGTTTTAGTGTATTATTTTACACTAGCATGCAAATTAGTAGTTTATTATGAATTAGCCTATTATTTATCTGTGCATATCATTATTTATGCATTGTCTTTTAGTGTATTATTTTACACTAGCATGCAAATTATTAGTTTATTATGAATTAGCCTATTATTTATCTGTGCATATCATTATTTATGCATTGAGTTTTAGTGTATTATTTTACACTAGCATGCAAATTATTAGTTTATTATGAATTAGCCTATTATTTATCTGTGCATATCATTATTTATGCATTGTGTTTTAGTGTATTATTTTACACTAGCATGCAAATTATTAGTTTATTATGAATTAGCCTATTATTTATCTGTGCATATCATTATTTATGCATTGTGTTTTAGTGTATTATTTTACACTAGCATGCAAATGATTAGTTTATTATGAATTAGCCTATTATTTATCTGTGCACATCATTATTTTATGTATTGTGTTTTAGTGTATTATTTTACACTAGCATGCAAATTAGTAGTTTATTATGAATTAGCCTATTATTTATCTGTGCATATCATTATTTATGCATTGTGTTTTAGTGTATTATTTTACACTAGCATGCAAATTAGTAGTTTATTATGAATTAGCCTATTATTTATCTGTGCACATCATTATTTTATGCATTGTGTTTTAGTGTATTATTTTACACTAGCATGCAAATTAGTAGTTTATTATGAATTAGCCTATTATTTATCTGTGCATATCATTATTTATGCATTGTTTTTAGTGTATTATTTTACACTAGCATGCAAATTAGTAGTTTATTATGAATTAGCCTATTATTTATCTGTGCACATCATTATTTATGCATTGTGTTTTAGTGTATTATTTTACACTAGCATGCAAATTATTAGTTTATTATGAATTAGCCTATTATTTATCTGTGCATATCATTATTTATGCATTGTTTTAGTGTATTATTTTACACTAGCATGCAAATTATTAGTTTATTATGAATTAGCCTATTATTTATCTGTGCATATCATTATTTATGCATTGTTTTAGTGTATTATTTTACACTAGCATGCAAATTATTAGTTTATTATGAATTAGCCTATTATTTATCTGTGCATATCATTATTTATGCATTGTTTTAGTGTATTATTTTACACTAGCATGCAAATTATTAGTTTATTATGAATTAGCCTATTATTTATCTGTGCACATCATTATTTATGCATTGTGTTTTAGTGCATTATTTTACACTAGCATGCAAATTATTAGTTTATTATGAATTAGCCTATTATTTATCTGTGCACATCATTATTTATGCATTGTGTTTTAGTGCATTATTTTACACTAGCATGCAAATGATTAGTTTATTATGAATTAGCCTATTATTTATCTGTGCATATCATTATTTATGCATTGTTTTAGTGTATTATTTTACACTAGCATGCAAATTATTAGTTTATTATGAATTAGCCTATTATTTATCTGTACATATCATTATTTATGCATTGTGTTTTAGTGCATTATTTTACACTAGCATGCAAATTATTAGTTTATTATGAATTAGCCTATTATTTATCTGTGCATATCATTATTTATGCATTGTTTTAGTGTATTATTTTACACTAGCATGCAAATTATTAGTTTAATATGAATTAGCCTATTATTTATCTGTACACATCATTATTTATGCATTGTGTTTTAGTGTATTATTTTACACTAGCATGCAAATGATTAGTTTATTATGAATTAGCCTATTATTTATCTGTGCACATCATTATTTATGCATTGTGTTTTAGTGCATTATTTTACACTAGCATGCAAATGATTAGTTTATTATGAATTAGCCTATTATTTATCTGTGCATATCATTATTTATGCATTGTTTTAGTGTATTATTTTACACTAGCATGCAAATTATTAGTTTATTATGAATTAGCCTATTATTTATCTGTACACATCATTATTTATGCATTGTTTTAGTGTATTATTTTACACTAGCATGCAAATTATTAGTTTATTATGAATTAGCCTATTATTTATCTGTGCACATCATTATTTATGCATTGTGTTTTAGTGCATTATTTTACACTAGCATGCAAATGATTAGTTTATTATGAATTAGCCTATTATTTATCTGTGCATATCATTATTTATGCATTGTTTTAGTGTATTATTTTACACTAGCATGCAAATTATTATGAATTAGCCTATTATTTATCTGTGCATATCATTATTTATGC
>CM049862.1:27814002-27824002 GCA_027422415.1 Schizothorax lantsangensis
AATCTTCTCTGATTATGTAGTCCGTATAGGTGCATTTCTCTATTAATGGCACGTCCACTGTGGAGATGGCGAGTCTGAGAAAGCACTAGTTTATTAATAAATAATTAAAATGTATTTTTCCCCGGTGCATTCATAATCATTACTTTAGCCGGTGCTTTGCGGCAAGTGTCATGCGTGCGTTTGAGCGCGGAATAATACGCCTAAATAATAGGCATAAATAATAACCTAAATGGTTATTATACTATCAATTTAATATAAACGTGCAAATAGTTGACTAGAAAAATATTTAGTCGGGCAGGCCAACAGTACTTGGCACAAGGAACCGATCCATTTTTTAAATAAAATGCTGACGTTACGTGCCACTGCAAATCATGTTATTTCATTGCAGTATTTATGCATGCGTTTAATGAGTCAAATGTTTTTATTTTATTTCATTTTTTATGGGGGGTGCTTTGGTTTTTCTTGGGGGTGCTGGAGCACCTGCTAGCCCCTCCCTAGCGCCGCCCATGGTGCACATACAATATCAATAACCTGTGCATGTAATTTTAATATGGCCTTTTGTAGGTATTTCAAGATGGCCATCTTTAAGCATGACTGTTGAAATGAAATGGTAATACTTAATAAGAATCCATTTGTAACATTAACGAAAGCTGTAGAAGTATTGTTCCTTGTTAGAGTGTGTTCATTTCATTTCAACATTTACTAATAGGCTTCATTTTTAAATTTTAAAGTTTCTTCTTTTAACATTTGTAAACTATGAAATAACTTTAATAATCAATATAGTAATAAATCTTAATACTAAATTTTTATTCATTTATAAAGCATAGTTCAGTACTGTTACTGTTTTTTTTTTTAATAGTAAAGCTCTATTTAGTTTTCATTCAGTATCTATTTTAAAAACTATCGGTTGATTAATCGGTATCGGCCAGTGTGGTCCAACCTAGCTATCGGTATCGGTAAAATCCACTATCGGTCGACCTCTAATCATAACACACATTCACAGTCTCATGTGAATGTGTTATGATTATACTTTATAACAGTGTGATAGTTGAAATCACTGTATATTACTGTAAACACATTGATTGCTCGTTTATTCTTGAGTTGATTGACAGCTGTTTGTGTGTGAGCAGGCGGCAGGGGGCGGAGCTCAGGCGAATGAGGGCGTGGAGGAAGGGGGCGGAGTCCGGCAGCGAGTCCCGACCGTTGAGCTGAAGCTGATTCCACTGGAGGAGGGGTCAGAGGTCACGCTGAACAGTGACATCACCAGCGCACTGATGCTGCAGCAGCAGATGGACCGCAGGAAAGCAGCCGTCTACCTGACTCTGAGCGGCCTGCTGATCTTCACCACAGGTCAGCACACACATTCTATACGCACGCACACACACACACACACACAGACACAGACACACACACACACACACACACACACACACACACGCATGCACACACTATACACACACACACACACACACGCACACACTATACACACACACACGCGCACACACTATACACACTATACACACACACACTATACACACACACACACACTATACACTCACACACTATACACGCACGCACTATACACACACGCACACACACTATACACACACACACACACACACACACACACACACACACACACTATACACGCACACACACACACTATACACGCACACACTATACACGCACGCACACACACACACTATACACACACGCACTATACACCCACGCACACACTATACACCCACGCACACACTATACACACTATACACACACACACACACACTATACACGGACGCACTATACACCCACGCACACACTATACACACTACACACACACACACGCACGCACTATACACCCACGCACACACTATACACACACACACACACACACACACACACACACACACGCGCACACACACAGTATACAAACGCACACGCACACACACACGCTCGCTCGCACACACACACTAACACATATTTAATTTTTTTAGTAAGTGCTTTATTTTGATTTGTTTTCATTTTAAAATAATTTATTTTAATTTGACAGTTTTATGAGTTAATTAATTTTTAGTAAGTGTTTTAATTTGAAACAATGACTTGCTCCTGCAGCATGATGTGAGGTCATGTGACCCAGTGTTTGACCGTCACTGCATGCTGTCATGACACACACTCGTTCGGTCCAGTAGCGTGCCGTCTGTAGTGTGCACTAGTGCTGTGTTCTCAGCGTGGCTCTCGTCCTCAGCGTTCCTGCTGGGATACGTGGCGTTCCGTGGAATGTGTGTTCTGTGCGGGAATGACGGCGATCTGATTCCTCTGAGCGACGCGGCCGGAGCTCAACACTCGCCCGAGGGAGGCGTCATGTACATGGCAGAGCTCAGAGAGATGCTGAAGAAATACCTGAAGGAGGAGAGGATTGAGACCACGCTCAGGTCAGCAGATGCTTCTCACTGCTTTACAACCAGCTGCACTGTATAAAGCTCTACAGAAATCAAGGTGACTTGACTAAACAATTCATACAAATGATACGATTAAACAAGTCAATTATTTTGACAAATAAACTTATTAAACATGACTTAAATCATGAAAATGTCTAATTAAAACAAATAAATAATTTTTAAATAAAACAATCAAAATATAATTTTTACTAAAAATCAGTTATAAAAGTAAAATAATATAATTTTAGGATAGAAGACAATCAAAATAAAACTCTAAAAATGTCTTAAATCACAAAAATGTCAAATTAAAATTAATTAAAAAATACAAAAATTAAATAACTAAATTATAAAAATGTCCAATTTAAACAAATGATTTTAAAATAAAACTGTAAAAAAGATTTTTAATAATTGAATCACAAAAATTAAACTTAATATAAAAAAAAAATACAAAAAATTATTATATCAGGTGTACAATTAAAACAAATCAATCAAAATATAACGTTTACTAAAAATCAGTCTTAAAAGTAAAATAAAATAATTTTAGGATAGAAGACAATCAAAATAAAACTCTAAAAATGTCTTAAATCACAAAAATGTCAAATTAAAAATAATAAAAAAATTAAATAACTAAATGATAAAAATGTCTAATTTAAGCAAGTGATTTTAAAATAAAACTGTAAAAAAGATTTTTAATAATTGAATCACAAAAATTAAACTAAATATAAAAATAAAAAAATTACAAAATTAATATATCAAGTGTACAATTAAAATAAATCAATCAAAATATAATGTTTACTAAAAATCAGTTATAAGTAAAATAATATAATTTTAGGATAGAAGATGAGCAAAATAAAACACAAAAAATGTCTTAAATCACAAAAATGTCAAATTAAAATTAATTAAAAAATACAAAAATTAAATAACTAAATTATAAAAATGTCCAATTTAAACAAATGATTTTAAAATAAAACTGTAAAAAAGATTTTTAATAATTGAATCACAAAAATTTAACTAAATATTTTAAAATTAAAAAATAATCAAATAAAAATGTACTAAAAATATTATATCAGGTGTACAGTTAAAATAAAACAGTTAAAATGTAACTTATAACTAAAAATTAAACCATAAAGTTAAAATTTAAGTAAATTATTTTAAAATAAAGCAAATAAAAATAAAACACAAAACAAAACAAAAATTCTGAAGTCATAAAAATGTATAATTAATGTATAAAATGTATAATTTAAAACAATCAAAATAAAATACTTGCTAAAATAAAGTGTTTTAAAATAAAACATCGAAATCAATATAAACACAAAAATTATTAAATCGTAATGTCAAATTAAAATAAGTTTTTTTTAATTAAAACAATCAAAATAAAAACATTAAACATTTATTATATCATAAAAAATAAAATATGTATATATTTTAAATAAAACTCTTATTAAAACCTAATTAAATCATACAATTTTTAAATAAAGATTAAATTATTGTAAAATAAATATAAAACACTTACTAGTAATTAATTAAATATTAAAGTTATAAAATTATACTAAATCATTTTAAAATAGACACTATCAAAATAAAACCATAAAGATGAAATGTATGCCCACGTCATGTGACCATTAACCAAAATGAGTCCGGTGAGAACGCGGGTGTGACCTTTGACCTGTGTCTGGGTGCTGTTGGTGTTGATGTGGTGTTTTTGCTCAGGCGTGTGAGTCGGGCGTCTCATCCTCCGGGGTCCTCAGAAGGAAACGCGGTGGCCAGAGAAATCCTGCAGAACCTGCAGAACCTGCGCATGGATCACACCTGGACCGACTCGCACTACGCCACGCTGCAGTTTCCCTCCAGGTGAGCGTCCGTCTGCCATTCGCCGAGCCAGCGCCGCTTCAGCCAATCACACGCCTGCCCTGCTCCCACAGGACGCAGCGGAACGCGCTCTGGTTGGTGGATTCCGAGGGGGCGGAGCTGGAGGAGATTCCGCTGGACAGCGAGGGATACTGCGCCTACAGCGCCACGGGAACGGCCACGGTAACCATGGCGACCAGTGTAGCGCATCAGTAGTGTGTTTTAATTAGTGCTGTCAATCTTTAAATTAATGTAGAAACAACATAAAGACAGTATATTGTAAATATTTGTTTAGTGGCGTCTTTTTATGACTAAAGACCAGTATCACTGATACCAACACTACTTAAGTCTCTATCAAATAGATTAAGTTAATAATCTTTGTTAACGTTAGTTAATAAAAATACAATCATTCATTGTTTATTCATGTTAGTTCACAGTGCATTAACTAATGTTAACAAACACAACTCGTGATTTTAATAATGCATTAGTAAATGCTGAAATTAGCATGAACTAAGATTAATAAATGCTGTAGAAGTATTGTTCATTCTTAGTTCATGTTAACTAATGAACCTTATTGTAAAGTGTTACCGATCCCCCCCCCCCCCAATATTTAACCATTTACTTTATTTGCAATATTTAAACATTTACTTCAGCATTACAGTATAATTGAGAGCTGTCAATTTTAATGTTTATTAGACTTTAAAAAATAACAACTCCTAATTTAAGTGTACTTTAAACAATCTTCACATAAACCTATTATAATAAATGTCATATTAAGTACACGTGCCCTTCAGCAAGTAGGAAATATACAGAAATTGAATAAAGTTATATTGTAAATTACATATAGATGAATCCTTAAAGCTATGAAAGTTATTGATTTCCTCTTTTTTCTTTTGTTCTGTGATTAACAGACATCACAGCAGCTGGTTATTATGTTATTTGGCTGCTATCACTTTAAAGGGATACTCCACCCCAAAATGAAAATGTTGTTGTTTTTCACTTACCCCCGTGTCGTTCCAAACCCGTAAACGCTTCGTTAGTCTTCAGAACATAATTTAAGATATTTTGGATGAAAACCGGGAGGTTTGTGAAGTAAATTGCACTGTCAAGGTCCATAAAAGTATGAAAAGCATCGCCAGGATACTCCACCTGCCATCAGTGGTTCAATCATAACGTTATGAAGCGACGAGAATACTTTTTGTTTGGAAATATAACAAAAATAACGACTTTATTCAACAATTAGGCACCGTAACTTCTCCTCTGTGTCAGCCTTTGCGCCATTTTGGAGATTATCACCTGGACACAAAATACATACACTCTTCTGTATCAGCCGCGCCACAAGGGTGCGCTGTTTGCGTTCAAATCAGAGCGTAAATCGACGAAGAAGATGCATCCCTGTATCGAGGCTGATACACAGACGAGATGTTACGGTGCCTAATTTTTGAATAAAGTCGTTATTTTTGTTTTATTTCCGTACAAAAAGTATTCTCGTCGCTTCATAACAGAGATGGAAACTCGAGTCAGAGACTTGGACTCGAGTCGCACTTAAGTCGCATAAATAAAGACTCGAGACTTGACTTGGACTCGTGACTCGTGAGACTCGTAAAAAACACAGGTCATTTGGTATAGGAGTTTATATGAATGTATCTCTGAGGGAAACCGGCTGTCTTAAAAAAAGTTTAGATGGTATTTTCTTTTCATCTTGCCTCCGTGTAATGCATATTAGTGTTCATAACCACAGCTCTGCTTTGTTTACAGCGGAAACCAAGGAAACGATGTTTAATTGATGTTCAAGCGCCACCCGCTGGCAGAGAGTGAACCTGCATTAATTCAGCCTGTGCGGTTTTGTGTCGTACAGATGGTTTATGTAGAATAGTTTCACAAAACTAAAGTCAGACCATTTTGTTTTTGCTTCAAATTTCGAAATTATACAATCCAATTTAGATAAACTGCTCATGCTGGATGTACAGGTACATCTCAGAAAATTAGAATATGGTGAAAAAGTTCATTTTTTCATGTAACTTATTTCAAAAACTGAAACTTTCAAATATTTTAGATTCATTACATGTAAAGTAAAACACTTCAAAAGTTTTTTTGTTTTAATTTTGATGATTAGAGCTTACAGCTCATGAAAGTCAAAAATCAGTATCTCAAAATATTTACATTTGAGTTTCAATAAATAACCATCCATACAGTATAAATTCTGGGTATCTCTTGTTCTTTGAAACCACAATAATGGGGTGTACATGAGATGATTACATGAGATGTACCTGTATGCAGCCTCTTTGTTTGGATTGTGTTGTTTCAAACACAGTGGTTGCCTCTAATTTTAAATTGAAAAAGAGCACAAAGCCTTAGTTTGTTTATATGAGATTTATTTAATTTGTGTAATTAATTTGATTAATTGGGGTTTGTTTTAAAATTTTGTTTTGTTGTTTGACATATTTCAATTTTACAAAGAAATGTGCTGCATTTTATCTGACAATTAATAAATGGACACTTTTTCATTTCTAATTTGTCTTAAATTTTGTTCAAGTTTTTTTTGTTGTTGTTGAGAAAATCATATCGTGAAATCAGTATTTCAAAACTGATTTAGCCTCAATAACTAGCTGAAAGAACTGTTGCTAATAAATAGAACGAAGACTTGAGATGTGACTTGGACTCCACAAAAAGACTTGAGACGTGACTTGGACTCCACTTTAAAGACTTAAGACTTGACTTGGACTCCGCTTTAAAGACTTGAGACTTGACTTAGACTTGACCTCAAAGACTTGCGACTTGACTTGGACTTGGACCTCAGAGACTTGTGAACATGTCTGCTTCATAACATTATGATTGAACCACTGATGGCAGATGGAGTATCCTGGCGATGCTTTTCATACTTTTATGGACCTTGACAGTGCAATTTACTTGGCAGTCAATGGGACAGTCACAAGCCTCCCGGTTTTCATCCAAAATATCTTAAATTGTGTTCTGAAGACTAACGAAGCGTTTACGGGTTCGGAACGACATGGGGGTAAGTGAAAAACGACAATTTTCATTTTGGGGTGGAGTATCCCTTTAAGAGCAGCCGCTGCTGAACATGACACGGATCTGACACGCATGCAACACATACTGTATATAAGAGATAATTACATGCATGCACAGTTTTAATGCAGCTTTAATTGCCTTTTTGGTAATTTCATGACTTAATTGACGACTTGAACTAAGACATTGCATGCTCGTAGTTTATTTCACGCTTTAATATGAAATTATATACAGCACGCGCCGGTGCATTTGTGCGTGTGATTGTGTTAACAAGCACAGTATAATGTCTGACAGGACTTGAAAATTCATTTTTACTGACATAACGATGTTAAACTGGGAAAATGAATTGCATGCGTTAACACACTAATTCTGCCAGCACTAGTTTTAGCGTGTGTTGTTGTGCAGGGAGGCGTGGTGTACGTGAACTACGGCCGGCGCGAGGACTTCGATCAGCTGCGTGTGATGGGCGTCGCCCTCAACGGCTCCATCGCCGTGGCGAGGGTGGGAGGAGCCGTGAGCTTCGCAGAGAAGGTGTGGCATGCGCAGGAGGCGGGGCTTGTGGGTGTTCTCATCTACCCCGACCCCGCCGACGTCCCACAGGATCCACGACGACTCGGTCTCCATAGCAACGCCGTCATCTCTGAACACGTGCGTACTCTGACTTTATTGAAATGAAACACAACAATTTATAAAATCATAAAAAAAAATATATATATATTTTTTTTTGAATGTCAAATAAAAATAAATGATTTTAAAATAATCTAACAATTATATTAGTGCTGTCAAACAATTAATCCAAAATAAAAGTTTTTGTTTACATAATATATGAGTGTGTACTGTGTATATTTATTATGTATATATAAATACACACACACACATGCATGTGTATATATATAAGAAAAATATGTTATGTTTATATATTAAATATATTTATATATGATATAATTTATATGAATATAAATATATACATGTAAATATTTTCAAAATATATACGTGCATGTGTGTGTATTTATATATACATAATAAATATACACAGTACACACACATATATTATGTAAACAAAAACTTTTATTTTGGATGCAATTAATCGTTTGACAGCACTAAATTAAATACAATTTTAAAATAACACCGCAAATTCAATATAAAACACAAAAAAAATGTATTAAGAAAATAAAAAACGTCATATTTTAAGGTAAGCGTGATTTTTATCTTTATGTATTTAACACTGCTGTCTGTTTTAAGGGAAAAAAACTGATTATAATAGCCTTAAATGATTGTCTCTTTACTAGTTAATTTTTAAAGTTTGAAATCATACATTTGCCAAATTTTCTTAAATATTTTAAACAGTTGCACTTTTTCATGAAAAAAATAAAAAATCGTATTTTACTTCATGTGGTATTTTTCAAATACTTCTTTTTATACTATAAGTGTTTAATTTTAGTTTTAAAAAACTGATTAAAATAAGTTTTTTATAGTCTCTTTAGTTACTTTTTTCTTATTTTTAAGAGTTGAAATGTGCCAGAATTTGTCTGTTTTTGAGACATTATTTACTCCTTTTTAATAGATCTATAAAAGTATTTAAAACTGCTTTTTCATGAGAATATTTAAACATAAAAATCATTTTCATGTAGTATTTTTTTTTTGTACTGCGATTTTAAAGGAATAAAATATTTTTCAAAATCCTTAAAATAGATTAAAATATCTTTAAAATAATCTTTTTTGTCTCTTTTCTTAATTAAATAATTTTACATGATCAGAAATCCATATAATGTTTCTTAATTATAAAGTCCAAGGCTTGTCAAACCTCTCCGAGTGAGATTTCCAGCACAGTATCATCAATCCTTCACTAAAGCTGATGATGTTTATTCTCTATTATGTGTTCAAATGTGTCTAGTTTACAGTCATTTCTCATCACGTCAGGTGCACCTGGGCTCCGGTGACCCGTTCACACCTGGGTTTCCCTCCTTTAACCACACCCAGTTCCCTTCCACCCAGTCCTCAGGCCTGCCAATCATCCTGGCTCAGCCAATCAGCGCCAACGTCGCTTCCAAGCTGCTGAGGTCAGCCCCGCCCCTTTCATTCCTGACTCTCAGCCTCTGTATCATGAGTTTGATGTGTTTGTGTGTGTTTTCAGTCAGTTGTCCGGCTCTAGTTGTCCGCGGGGCTGGCAGGGCCGTTTACCGTACGTCCAGTGTGTTTTGGGGCCGGGCTTCACGGGGCCCGGCGAGCGCAGGGTGAAGATGGCCGTCTATAACACCATGAAGCCGGTGCTGCTCAACAACATCTTCGCCTCCATCGAGGGCAAAATCGAACCCGGTCAGACACACGTTGTGAGATTATGAGAGCCGTAGATCAGCAGATGAGTATTTAACCGGCGGTCTGTGCTTCTCTCAGATCACTATATCATCATCGGGGCCCAGAGGGACTCGTGGGGCCCCGGAGCCGTGAAGTCTGGAGTGGGGACGGCCCTCCTGATGGAGCTGGCCAGAACCTTCAGCAACATGGTGGAAAACGGTAAACATGTTAATATTACACACGAGGATGTGACTTCAAAAATTCAAAAAATCAATTAATTTTTCTTGGTTTTATTATATACACACACACACACACACACACACACTCAGAGACACACACACACACACACACACTCAGAGACACACACTCAGAGACACACACGCTCAGAGACA